>OMOW01105192.1:0-11070 GCA_900312555.1 Lamprogrammus exutus
CGCAGCTATGAACCCCCAGACAGTCAGCCCGCTGCGCAGGGAAAGCCCTAAGCAGGTGTGTAAAACTCCCCCCTCACCCCCCCTGGATAACCGGAGGCCCCTGTGTGGGTGGGAGACAGAGGTAACAGAGTGGGTGTACATGGGCGTGCATGTGTGTGCATGTGTGTGTGTGTGTGTGTGTGTGTGGGTGTGATGCAGAGAAAGTCTAATGGGAAATGCTCCATTGGAGTGGTAACAGCTTAATAAACAGGTAAGACACCCTCCAAACACAAAGATATGTATGTTAAACATACACACACATACACACACACACACGCGTGCGTACACACACACACACCTTAAAAGATACAACATGTGTTTGTCTCTATTCATGGAGCCCTTTACAACTTTTGTGCTGCCCCAACACACAGACAGAGCTTTCATACAACACTCGCAAACGCAAGCACTATTTCTCCCACTTTGAGATTGCGGTTTGGCAGCCAGCTATCACGTTACAAATCCCAGGCTGGAGGAGTAACCATGGCAACTTCTTCCAAAATACCCCTGCCGCCCAGGGAGGGAAGAAAGGGTCGTTTGCGCCCCTCTCCCTGTTCCCGTCTTTACACTGCCAATGGAGTGGAACTCCTGACGCAGACAGGGATACCTTCTCTGACGCACCTCGGGATTGCCGGGGGCCCTGAGTCGCCCTTTCTTTTCTACCCCCCCACCCTCCTTCTCTTACTGCTTTCTTTCCACCCAGCTTCCTGAGGGGTTTTCCTTTCCCCCAAGCTTTTAATGACACAACCCTAATAAACACAGCATTAATGGGTCCTCTACACTGTAGACTTGGCGCCTCTCTCTCCCTGCCTCCCTTGTGCCTCCCTTGTAGAGGCGGCTCCTCGTGGCCCTTCAAGACCAGCACAGAGGGGGCTTGTTACCTCTCTCAGCACATCCCTTAGTGTCTCTGCTCACTGAACCTAACCATATGTCCTTTCTTTATGTTCTTCCACAAGCTTCCAAATTTTGTAACGAGCACAGAGGCCAAACCAACTGTAGCTGTTTCCTCCCCTAATAAAAAAAACCTAACAGGACCATTTAACGATAATATAAAACATGACTAAATGACAGCAATAATACTCTCTCTGATCTATGATCAGTTTTAACTATTATAAGTCGTTAGGAGGGAGGAATGTAGGGTTGAATGGTTGGGATGTGTGTGGAGGAGATGGGGTGCATGGGAAGAGGCTGGAAGTTTCAGAGTGAATAGTATGTATGTGTATGGAGCGATGGGGGTGTCTTGGGACAGCTGGAGGCCGGAGTGCTGCAGCAGCAGATTGTCAGATAAGCAGCTGTGTGTGTTAGGAAAGAGGAGAGCCAGGCACGCTAACCACTACCGCAGCTAGCCGCTGGAAAACACTCTTATTGCTGCATGTCATTGGGAAGAACAGCAAGATCGCAAGCCAAAATTGCTCTCCACTAACCACCAACGACAGACTCCTAAACAGAATCAATTAGACTTTAAGCTTCTTTGAAAAAAATAAAAATCAGTCCCATCTTTCAGTGAATTCAATTAATGATAAACAGAATTCATCTCACAAAACTGTCAGCTGATTAAACGGCTACATGGATGCTTACACATCGAATATGAAACTTATAATCTGTCATAAATGGACTGAATTGTATTTGTTTGTTCATTCATCAAAAGTTTCTCCAACCTAAAACTTTGTATTTATGTATAAACCTCCACTTTACACACATTACGCACATTCTCATCGTAATAAATGTTACATTTAATTATCTTTTCTTATCTCTTCATTACAAAAGCCACGTGCCACGCAAAATACTGTGAATGAGCCCGTTTGAAGCCGTAGGAATGACATGTGTAAAGATGATGTTTCCCTGAGACAATGCACAGTGGCTCAGACTTGTTTGTCTCTGGTAACTTTTCGTGACTATCAAAAGCTTATGGCGTAGTCATTTTAACGATAAAGAAGGTTATTACCTGAAATCAACAGCGTTTCATAATTTCAGCCTGTCAAGAATCCACCAAGAATTTTGCCCCTAGCAAGTAATTTGGATAGCCAAAATGCTTGCTCGTGTGTGTGTGCGTGTTTCTTGGTAGACACACACACCCTAGACAAACTGCCAGACGCTGTTCAGGATCAAGTGGATCACAGTAATTGGTCCTTGTCTTTTTGATGTGTGGTTCCAGTAATACTAGCGGTGTATCGAAGTTCGCTGCTGACATCCTAACGTAGATCTTGAAGGCATATCAATACTTCCGCGAGCTTGCGAAATTCTCCCTTTAGATTTAAGCGCTCCGTATGTGCTTGTGCAGCGTCAAAGACACTCACCAAACTGTATCCTGGTGCGGACTGCTCCCACCGGGACGTTGTATATCTTCTGCAGGTAGTTCCTTACATCACACTTGGTCATTCTGTCCAGACAGAGAAGGAGGACAGAAAGAGACAGATAAGAAACAGAGGTTATGCAAGGCATCCGGCATCAGTGTTTGTGGGGAGTGGGGAATTTGTGCGTGCATTGCTAGTGAGGTGAAAAACGCGTCTGGGGTAGGGGTCCAGCACATGCTGGGTTAAACGCCGTCTATCACATAACTCACTTCGGGGACCCAGGAATGATGAGGCCTTCAGCCAAACGACCCATTCCCACACACTCTCCTGTTATAGCAGCCGCTGCGAATGACATGACACTCCCCTCCGAAGCCACATTCTACTTTTCCTCTCAGAAAACAAAGTGGAGAGAGGAGAAATGCGAGTGTTAGCGTTCATTAAATTAGCAGTCTGCATGTATCGATCGCACCCAGTGAAATCCTACACAGGAAGTGGGCCTGGCACCAACTGATCCGGTGGGCCCGCCCAGCTAAAGCTAGCCCACTGGGCAGCATGTGGAATGGATTGCTCCGACCAAAGGAAGAAAGGCTTTTAACTGCTAATCAATCTAGCCAATTGGATTAGCCGGGTAGAGAGCACTTCCCAAATGCGTTTGACAAAGTGCTTAATAGCAACGCGGTGGTCAGACAGGAGTGCCTTGGATATGGTTCTTCTATCACCTCAAATGTTTCTTCAAATAACAGGATAATGCAATAATTCCTATTTTTAGAGAAAACACCACGATACCTTAAGCCTGTGTAACAATATTAGGTGCTGCAAACATGTGCTCGAGTAAATCCCATCTGTAAACACTCTTCTTACCCTAGTGTGATGTAATATATGGTATGTTTCCGTGCCATACAAACAATTCCTTTTTCCTCCTGTAATAGGCTCAATTTTGGGAAAAGGTGGCACCGATGAAGATCTCCGACACGTCCACTGGACCAGCTGAGATGCGTCATGAGAGGCAATCTTCCATTTGTAATACTACAATAATTCAGTTCACATGTGATTCCACCATTACATAACGCAGGATGGTCCAATCAGGGAAATACCGTCTGCTGAGGTTTAAGGGAGCTCAACAATCACTGGGCTCTACCCCTCACAGCCAAAATTGACCCAGGACCTCAAGGGATGTTGGGGGTCTTTGTATAGCATGAACAAACTGGTTAAGGTGTTTTGAGGGCGATTTGACTCCTTTTACCCTGTTGAGAAAAGAGAGATTGGTTTCCTAAGACGTAAGGCATGCAGATTCGCCTTTCTGCTCCATTTGCACACTTCTCCCCCATAAACCCCCCCTGTCTCGGTGTATTTGCCAAAGGGCAGCGAAGCAGAGCGTATTGACCTGGTACTTACTAACTTACTTGTACTTGAGATGAGGAGGGGAAGAAAGAGAGAGTGATTGTTCTGAAAGAGGGGGGTTTCCTAGAAAGTAGGGGAGGGAGTTGGAAGGAGAGGAAAGTAGCTTAGGGACTGAAAGGTCCCCCCAGGATCATTAGCGGAGGGAACACTGATCCTGATTAATGAGGAGAACATTTTCTAAATCCCGACTGCCTTTACCACCCCAATTATCCAGTCACCATAAACACAGTCATAGCATGTGCGAGGCATGGACAAGCACAGTCATGTCTATTACTTTATTACAAGATGCCCACACGTGTCTATTTGCCAACACTCACTACATGAGTCTCACCCACGCTACAAACCGGAGGAAAGTCTGAGAGAAAGTCTTGGGCTGAAATCTGAGGAGAAAAGGTCAAGTTAAGCATGTGCATAAACAAGGCTAAACTTAGACAAAAGGGCGTGGTGATTTAAGTTGTGATGCAAGCAGCATCTGATCATCGTCCCAGTATAAACACCCATCTGACTCCTGGCACTAACCTTTCAAACAGCTATTCTGCCTCTGAGTCTCTCAGGAAGAATGAAAACCTGTCTTCGGCAACTGCCAAGGCTAAAGGCATCGTCCCTCAGCAACTGGCTTTTATTTTTATCCAAACACACATGCACCAGTTTCCTCGCCTGAGATGAAACAATTGCAAAGACAAAAATGAGAAGGGCATCAGATGACGCAGATGATGGTTTAGGTTCACTTATAGTGTGTTGTTGCCAAGAAGGTTTAGGACAGGCACAATAGCATCCATTGTCAGTGAACCCTGAAGTAAACAAATTAAAGTTATATTGTTCTACATTGTTCGATGGAAGGTACACGGAGAGCCATAAGACGTAATCCGGTATCAAGTTTTGAACAGGATCGTGAATGGCTGCAGGCCTTGATGAAGGAACAGGGTGAGTGGATTTGTTACCCTGCTGTGACACAGTCAGAGGTGTTTGCTATTTTCAAATGTGGGCTTAACTACTCTGTGCCAAGGGGATTTGTGAGTATCATTTTCAGTAGTTTAAAGCCGTCCGTTTTCACCTGTGCTCACAAAGCAAACGAGAAAAGTGGGTGAAAGGGCAGAGAAGCCGGGAAAGCGAGCAAGGGAGGACAGAGGCAACTTTGACAGTGGTGAAGAATAAGGACAGTGGATGTATTCTGAAAGCCCAGAGACTACTGCACACCACTTGTCTATTCATGTGATGGTGGTAAAAAGATTTTGGCCAGGTGTATGGGTGGTGCTTCGGTTGTACACATAAAGGATGCCCTATACAACCACCCACGGATACTGATGTTCAACCACAAATGGTGCACGACACAAAGAGACGTTTTGCAGATCTGCGCCTATTTGTGGTTAAATATAGGTCACATGCTGACAATCATCTTTGTATTTGATGTTTAAGGAGGGCAGCAACCAGGATTCGTGTCCTCAGTATGTCTTAGAGAGCAGGTTTACTGTACAGTGGTAGAACTTCAATAATAGTCATAATATCTGGCTTATGAGATATTCAAGGGTGTTGATACTACTTGATGGTATTTTTCTGGAGTCCCATTAATATCACTTTTTGTGGATTTTCCAATTCGCAATTCCCTGTGCATTTGCAGCCCTCGTCAGCGCATAGACAACCACGTGCTACCAGGTGTTGCTGGCTTCTTTTCACCTGAGTTGACCTTCTGTTCCACTGAAAAATTCAACAATGCTATGGCCTGCAGTGATGTGGGTTTCTATGAGGTTCTTGGACATCATTTAACATGTAACCTTAAATTAAGCACGGTTGGGCAAACATATAACGCACACTAGTCTGTCCATACACACATTCGCCCACACAACATCAAAGAGCATTGTGTCAAATGGGCTTAGTGGTGAGAATGAGAAACAGGAGAGTTGTTTTCTGCATAGATGAAAGGCAAAAGAAAGCCGCTCCTCATTGTCAGCCTGCCCCATTGTCGAGTTCAGGTCGAGATACATATAAGGACTACCTTAACCTTCCCATCTTCACAGACAATACATGTACAGACGTTGCTCAACACTAAGTATCAAGATGATAATAGCAGACTTTGTATGAAGAGAACGGCAATGGGGAACCTGAGACTGAGAGAGTGAAGAGACAGTTGAGAAGTTTGGACTACAAGAGCAGCGTGTGAAGGATTAGATTTATTGTTCAGGGTTTGGTCTTACAATAGAACAGAAATAGATCAAAGACCAGGTCACCAGGAATCACTTCCAGGAATCACTCAGCTCTATGAGCAGAAACAGAAGAGTAAAGACTCAAAAGTCAGTTACGCTGCCCTACAAGCTTGCTAAATGACTTCCTATCGCATAAACCGAGGTTAATTAGCGTGAAAAATGACCCGGTTTTCAAGCTGAGCGACGCGTTTATGGAGTGGAACAGCCGAAAAGAAATTGGGTGATTGCCATGGCAGTGAAGGTGTTGTTTGGTCAAAAAGGTACACTACAAAAAATCTTATCAGAATGGAAATACATTGTAGGCTGTTTCGTGATACACATTGAATATTGTCTGCATAGTAGCATTATTGTGATTGTGAGTAAAAGACTGAACAGTGTTCAGTTTTGTGTTCTCTTTGGGTATGTGTGAGCAGTGTGTGTGTGTGCACATGTTGGCCTCTAGCCATGCCAGGTGAGGCACAAGAGCTGAATGTACTGGTGTAAACCAAGACATTTGATGATGTTCCTGGAGCAAAGAGGAAAATACTAACACAGGGAATTACGAGCGAAGGCTGCCCAGGTGTCTTGAACAATAAGGGACAGTGCCAAAGAGGGATTGGCTTTGGATGTGTTGCAAAGCATTCATGAAAAGCACAATAAACAGCAGAGCTCGGGGTGGAATCGAGGGAGAGGCGAGAGAAAGAAGAGAGAAAGACAGGCGTAGTGAGAAAGCAACACAAAGCGAGGCAGTGGGTGATACTACAAACAAGTGAAAGCACAAGACAAATCGAAGAAGAAAAAAAGCAAGGGAGACCAGGGGAGACAGCCATGCATATCTTGCTCCCAGGTGTCCTAACACAAAGGCCACCTTGTGTTATTCCCCTGAGAACGCCGATATCACCACTCGTCATTAACAGCTGCTCTGTACTACAACAACTTACCCATGCTAACACCGCCTACCCTTTACAGTCATTCGCTACAACAGCATCCACAGCCTAAGTGACTCATCTAGAAGCTGGGAGTGGGAGTGATATTCGGTCGTGTGCATCTCTCCATGCGTGGCCATTTACTACAACTTTGTAAGAAAAGTAATAATAGTGTCAAAAATAATAATAATAGTGTCCAGCACACAGCGAGGTCCCAGCAGCATATCAGCCACACACCTCTCCCAGGCATCAAAGAATAAAAAAAAACCTTACACACCCTTATATACACATGCGCACACCCTGCACTTACCCACTTTTGTGCATGCACACACACAGACACACACCCTTCTCACACAGTGACTCACCCACATAGACAAATGTGCACAGAGACACACACAATTACATAAGCACCCTAGGAGTTTTGGCAGAGAAGAATCAGAGTGGGAGGCCAGGCACCTGGATGAATAGATTATGGTCTAAATCCAACCAGAGACACACAGATGATCTGCCTCAAACTTCAATTTTTCTCCCCAGCGTGAACCCTGGGCCTCGCGTCGCCCGAGAAGCCGTGCTAACCTCAGTCACCTTGGCTTGTGGAGGTAGTCAAAATCAGCTCATCACTACCAAGGGCTGACTTGGGCCTCGTGTTGAATGATATGACAGAACAGGCTTCATCCAAAACCACAAAGTGTAGCAGGTGTTAGACGAGGACACTGTAAATTTGATATACATTTAAGATATATTTCTGTCTATTCATGCCTTCTCAATATCAGGTCCTCTACCAGAGGTCTGGGAGTTTGAAGGTTCTGCGCAGTATCATTGGTTGATCCCAGTATTGTGTTTTCCTGTTCCTGGGCTCTGTTACAGCCCCTCTCCCAACGTCGGTGTCACACACCTGAGGGCACCCACCACCACTGCTACCGCATCCACCTTGGATCCTCTTTTGAGTTCATGGTATTGTTCCAGCTTCTCGTATTCCCTCTTCTCGATGTTGCTGTCATTTAGGCCTGCTATGGCGATCAACGCTGCTCTGTTTCCTTCCTCGTCCACCACCACAATGTCTGGTCGGTTTGACATCGGGTTTGTGTGCCTGCGTCTGGGAGTCCCACAGCAACTTAGCCTCATTCTCAGCCACCATTTGTGGTGGTGGACCTCGGAAGCTCCGGGCCGTACACAGTGCAGATGCTCCTGGACACTATCCTGGCAACTTGGATGTGCCGTCGAGTGTATGCTGTTCCTTCCTGCTTTTTGCACCGTGTGCTGGATCGTCTCTGGTGCACGGTTTGCCCCTCGAGTCTTGCCTCGTATGATGCAACCCTGGTTCTATTAGCCAAGGGCTCAGTGCCTGCTCTAGTGCTGCTATGATCAGTGCCTACGTGCTGCCTTTGCCATCTACACTTAAGACCACTGGATGTCAGCCACCTCCACTATCTGCTGATGGTCCATCATGTGGAGGGGTGTGTCTTGCTCTATCTGCTGCTACTTGAGTTGTTCTCTTAGCATTTCATTCCTGGGTGTAATTTCACTGATGTTCTTGTGGATGCTCTGCGTTTCCTCCATGTCACAGTCCTTGACACTCACTAAAGGTCTGGGCATACATCCAAGTCAGGGCGTCTGAAGCCGTCAGTGTATCTCCCACAGACCGGTTTGACAATACAACCACTCCCGCTGACGCACACCTCTCAAAAATCCCAACTTTGTATCAGGGGCGCTGACAAACCCATTATATATGTATATATTTTATATTTTTATTATTACTTGCTCTTTTTTAAATTTTGTCTTATGTGACTTGATTTATTTTGTTATAGTCGCTCTTAAGTAATAAAACATTATAATATTCACAGACATCTCCAAGCTGATTACCTGTATCGTATAGCTGACTTAGATCTTATTCTTTCCATTGAGCTGGCTCTTTAGGACCTGTCTTGCTCTCTGGAGGTACTTGGCTGTTGCCGTCATTCTTGCTTCCTCATCAAGGTTCCCATGTGACTGTGGAATCCCCAGGAATTTGTAGTCATCTTATCGTACTATGTGGCCTCCTGTTACTTCAACCCCCACGGTCTTGATTATCTCCCCTCTCCTTACTATCATCCGCCAAAGCTTTTCAAATCTGAAGGACCTCCCATTGTCCTGACTGTATATTGTTGGGAGGTGGATCAGAGAGTAAATGTCTCTGTCATTCTTGGCATACAGCTTGATGTCATCCATGTAGAGGACATGGCTAATCATAGAACACTCTAAAACATTTTGCATAGATATTCATTTTGGCTCCTGCAGCACATTGTTTAACATCTTGCAGGCTATGAGATCCCCAAATCCTCTACTTAAGTGCCAAACAAGTACACTTCTGACCTCACTTCCCAACCCTCTGCCCGTGTCAGCCTCACAAGTCATCACTCCCACCGAGCCCAAAAAAGACACCCCAGCTACCTAAGCTAATAGGAAGCAGCTTCACTGTCAAGGACTAATACATCAGATTTCCGTTCATGAGGCAAACACTCCACCTGGTGACCACAAGGCTCCACTGCAGATAGCTGGTCTGCCCGTACCACTACTGTGCCAATGAAAACAAATCATTGGAGCCTAAAAAGCAAAACATATGCTCATTATGTAATAGGCTCACATTATACTAAAATACTGCCATGGTCTGACAATATTAACAACCTACATTAATTTTAATTCCAAATATAATAACTAAAAGCAAAACATGTGTTCATTATATACCAGACATACATTGCAGTAAAGTAGTACCACATTCTAACAATAGCAACAACCTAAAATAATATTGATGTCAAGATAAATTACGAAGGCTGTAGTCTTATGGTGTTATTAGTTGTAAAAGCTACAGTCCATACAGGGCATCAGCTTTTGTTGAAAGGGAAGTATTTTGTTTTTGAAGAAATCACTGTAAAATATTCTATACGAAAAGGGTGGCAATTTTGGGAGTTCTGCGACCTCAAGGTCAAGGCTCATTTAAACGTGTTATCAATCATCCACCCTACTGAAAAGGGGGCACTGAATCTGCCAGCTCTGGTCTGATCCATCAATTATGACTGCAACCGAGAATCACAAGGACCACTCCAATCAGTGTATAACACTATTATCATACCGTATTTGTGTAAAATAGGGATGTCAATCTTCTTGTGGGCTTCGGGCACAGAACAGGCGAGGTAAATCAAAGTCAGACACACAAAGCAAAAGTTCTGTGTTTGAGCTGTTGTAAGGCTAGAAATGTACAACTTGAAAAATAACAGAGGCTAAAACATGGAGCTACATTACAGTATATCTAGAGCTCCTTTTAGAGAAAGGAAAGCAATTTAATCAGCATGTAAGCTACCAGTTTGGGGTCAGGGTAGAGAAAGAGATCATTCATCTTTGTTTCTCTCTGTCTCTCCTCGGGTTCGATTCGCTGGACCTGATAGACCTGACCTGATAGACGAGATGGTGTGCATGTGTGCACACTCCTGCTCGCTTGAGCTGTAGGCAAAAAGGGGCAGTAGTCCATAATGTCCATAAATATGCAGAG
The DNA here is from genome assembly GCA_900312555.1 of Lamprogrammus exutus. Classification (NCBI taxonomy): domain Eukaryota; kingdom Metazoa; phylum Chordata; class Actinopteri; order Ophidiiformes; family Ophidiidae; genus Lamprogrammus; species Lamprogrammus exutus. The sequence continues at coordinate 10,364 of OMOW01105192.1, forward strand.
ATGAAAGAAAGTTTGACAGTATTAGACGTGTGCACGGCGACGCTGATTGGCCAGCATAAAGACTAAGCTTGACATTTTCGATTTAATGGATTTTCCTTTAAGTGAAAAAATGCACTTGTATGAGCTTAAGACAATATAGCACGTGCATGAGAGTGTATCAACATTCTCGGTCATGAGGGTCATAGGATATTCAGTAGTGCTGACTCAAAAGCAACTGACACCTAAAACAGAAAACTAAAACTGCAAGTACAGTTGCCCTCAACCTCGTACTTCTGGATAAACGTTTTGCACGTTTGCACTCCCAGTAAAGGATTGTGCATATTGATGTTACCGTCAGCCTTGCTTATGCTTAGTTCTATTCAAAAGTATTTCTTAATGAGCAGTTTTAACTCCAGCATCAACAGTTAAATCGTGCTCAACTGTTAACAGATTATTTAGGATTTCCAGTAATGCATCTCTACACAACAACAGGGAAGCACAGACTTACTCCATCGGGATCCGAAACTGGACTGTGTCAGGAGGTTGTTCTTTCCCCGGCCTCACCAGAGTCAGGAACCAGTTGGGTCTGAATATCCTCAACTGAGGATTGCCTAGCTGATACACAGGATATCTGAGAGGAAAAATGAGACAGACTCTTACTACCTACAAAACTACTTTTAGCATGCAAATTCAGATTCATGTTGCTGAAATGAATCAGCATCATCTTA
>OMOW01105194.1:0-10100 GCA_900312555.1 Lamprogrammus exutus
ATGAGACCAACACAGTGGTGTAAAGTAACAAGGTAAAAATACTTTGTGACAGTACTCGAGTATTGTTAGTAGCTATACTTTACTTGAGTATTATTATGAGTATCTGTACTTTACTTGAGTATTATTATCTTCATTATTCCTTACTTTACCCTGGACTTCCTGGCTTAAACCTACACTAACATACATGTATTACTGCATGACTGAAGTCAGTTCACACTTGTTACTCACAACAGATCAAGCAAACAGTTTTCGCCCCCCCGCAAAGAAAAACACGTTCAGCTTCCGCAAAATTTCAAGAGAATTCAATCAAGTTTATTAGAGTCTCCCTCCCTGCCACTCTCACGTTTTCCAGTAGATGGCGTGCACGCGGGCCCGAGGACTTGAATCTCATGTCATCGCTATCATTATTTTGCTGAGGTCATGTCGACGCGGCGGCCATCTTCTTTGCTCTGCGAGCCGCTCCAGACTTCCTCTTGGCCTTGGACCTGAGGAGGGGACGATGGGACAGATCTGTGCTTCGTCCCTTCGCACTGGAAACACGAAAAACAAACAAACGATAAAACGTTGTTTCATACGCGTCAGGAAGCGATCGCACTCGTGACGTTTGCTGTGCTGCACGTACCTGCTGCTCGCGCGTTTGTCTTTGAGCGGGCAGACGTTGCGTTTGTGCTTCAGGCTGCCGCACTTGAAGCAGCCCTCCTTCCCGGGGTCTTGACCACATGGGTGGTCTGGGAGGGCGCAGCGCCCACAGCTCTGGCAGTGCTTCCAAGCTGAGGAGGGATGAAGATAAAACATCTCACGTTATGGTTACTCCCTGGCTCCTCTGCTCATCCTGGCGTTTCCGCTCTGTGTACTCACATGGCTTCACGCACTTCTCGCAGGCCGAGCAGTGCTTCCATTCACGGCCGTCCTGGTGGGACAGAAACGTTTACGTCCTACCGCACATCGCCATCAGCAGAGTGTGAGGAGTATGATCTATACGTTACCTTAGAGGGACACGTGTTGCATTTTGCACAGTGTCTGTTCAGCGACCACACAAATCTCTGACATATGGAGCAAAATCTACAAGGACAAAGGGAGGACAATGTCTCCTTAAGACACAAGGTGGACTGCATCGTTCTATGCCATTTACAGATAACACAGCATACTGCTCAAAGTCCTGTCGTACAGCCTGGAAAGGTGCTACTAGGGTGTTGTGGGTTACTAGGGTGTTACCAGGCAGCTGCTACAGTTCTCTGAGCAGTCGCTAGGACAGTTGCTATGTGGTTTATATGGTGTTCTGGGCGGTGTTGCTAGGTTGGTTGCTGTGGTGTTCTGGGTAATTGCCAGCATGGTTGCTACGTGTGTGGGATGGTTAATAGGGTGTTGCTAGGTTGGTTGCTGTGGTGTTCTCAGCAGTTGATATGTTGGCTGCTATGTTCTTTTGGCTGGTGACCAGCATGGTTGCAATGGTGTTACTAGATGGTTACTATGGTGTTCTGGGTGGTTGCTCGGTTGTTACTAGAGTAATTGCAATTGATGGCGAAAATGTTGTGCGTTGACACCTGTAGCCTTCCTCTCTGGGCAGCACGACGTCTCTGGGACAGATGTTGGTGAACAGTCTGACAGGAGACTGTTTGCGACCCGTCTTCCCATGCTTATACAGAGGATGGTTGTCATAGTCCACCTGGTTACAACATAAACAGTTCACATAAACCTAACTTCAGGGCCCACACTGGTGCTGCTCGTAGTTTTGGTGAGCTTTCTGGTTGGTTTTAAAGATAGTTTCATCGATCAGGTGGTTAGCTGCTTCTTGTGCGCTGCAGGTACCTGGTAGTCCAGCATGGTGAACGTGGGCAGACACTCCAGGATGCGAGGCTCAAAGAAGTACGGGAAGATCCAGATCATGGGCATGTTCTCGTCACTGCTGCCTGGTCGTGGACACAAACATGGACGTTAGCCTGGAAAACCCGGTTTCTTGCTTAAAAAGCGTCTTTAAGTGGCTAATCTGTACTCCGTATTCATAAAATGGCTGACCTGAGCTCTGCAGCTTCCTCCACGTCTGTGAGATCAGAGAGAAGCTGCTGGCCAGAGGCTTCACCAGGCCACCGAATGGAGGGTCGGCCACCATCACCACCTTCTCCCTGTCAGACTCACTGAGGAAGGCCTGCAGGAGCTCGCCGGACACCTGACAAGACAACAAAGCTTTATAATCCAACACTAAACGTAACAAAACCAGGTGGCAAACCGCTACTTTTACTCTTACCTCGCCGCCAAAGAAGTGATGGTTGAACATGTTGTAGTGGCAGAAATCATCGTGGTCGTAGAACTGTGCATACCTGAAAAACACCATGCAACGATCGTAGTTACTGTGACCACGATAAGCATTCACCCCTTTACTCTGCTGAGCTCGAACATTCATACAAACACTTTTGATTTGATCATTTAGACAATGACACTGCAACAGAATTCATCAGACTTCATGGGCCATCTTGCTAATTTGTGCAATATTCTTTGTGTGATGACAGAGAGCGAGAAAACCTGAGCAAGTTTCAACATATTTACTCAACACACACACACACACACACTGAGCAAACACCGCATGGATCCTGAGGTATGTATCCAGGTAACGCTAAGGTGCATGCAGCAGCTTGTAATGCTCGAACACACCCTGGTTCTGACAGAAGCACTGTAGAGAGACGGAGTGAGCAGATCTGAGGTAAGCACTGACAAAACTCTGAATTTAACGCTAACAGAATAAAGCTTAGACTATATTTAGCGACGCATGGCATCAGAACACTGCGCTTACATCATGTCAAGTTAAACAAGGATGCGTCTAAGTCTTTGTTCAAGGCTCGGAGACTCTGTAGCGTACGCTTGAAGCTACGACACCAGCACAGAATAATCTGCCAGCTGTGGACTCCGCTGAGACGCGCAGGGAGAAAAGTCACATTTTTGATAAGCTTGCAGAGGAAATAAGTTACGAGCAGATATTGGCGTGGACCCTGAACAGACAGGTTTTCACATAGTCCTAAAATCCAGAAGAACTGGTTTACTCTGCGAACGTAGTGTACGAAGAAAAGAAGATCTGGTTTGAGTAATGCCCACAGGAAACAAACACGATGCTAGACTTTAGCTTTCACATCTTCACTGCTTTGCTCAACTCTCAGAACCTCAGAAATGGCAGAAAAAGACGCTACAGCGGTTGGGTGTCAACAGTCGGTCCAGAAGGGTCTTCAGGCGCCCTCTGCTGGACCCCAGGGTGTATTTCAGGACGCTGGACTGGGCTTCACTCCACTGGATTCTAAGGAGGACTGGGTGGTTCAGCCGTTCCCACGTTCCCCAAAACTGTTAAGGAAGCTGGCCAAGGCCGGAGTGCCGTCACAGGTAAGAGAGTGCGGCGATGCAAACGCGGAGGAAGACCTCAGACGGCGTAAGGTTGGGATTGATCTCATGTTCTCCCTCCTCTGCATCCACCAACAAACCACATGTACAGGATGACTGAGATGAGACGGGGACAGGACTCACGATGGGCCTGACCACTTTTAATTCTGCGTCTTTGTAAAGAAATGCGTTACTTCATCTTCTATCTCCACTGCAAAGGATTGAAGGGTTTCATTATCGATTGATGCGCGTACGTCACAGGGCTTGCTCAGTAAAGATCTGATCTACGCAAAACACAAATTTACAAAATCTACTTGAATGAAAATAGCGGCCAAGTAACTTGTTATAACGGAAGCCATCGCCCTCTACAGGAGCAGTTATCCATATGTATGAATGAGCTCCAAGACGAGAGATCCAAGACTCAGGCCCACATCCAGTCTTTGAAGAAGCGGCGAGCAGATCTCTCTGTAGGTATACGTACATACGCCTATGGTGAACATTTAAATGTAGTCAGCGACCACACTGCCTTCATTTTGTCTCAATTCTCAACCACGAAGGGGAGCACGGAGGTGATGAAGCAGCAGGTCCGTGAGCGCTTCGAGGCCATGCGGGCCGCTCTGAACCGGGACGAGCAGGCCGTAGTGGACTCACTGGAGCTGGACCTGAGGCAGACCAGGACCAGACTGGACCAGGTTCTTAAGAGCTGGGAACAATACCTGGGCCAGCTCACCAAGAGCATCACTGCCACCCAGAGAGCACTGAGCAAGACGCCCGAGGAAGACGTGAAGGTGATGTAAAGACGGAGAAGACGCTGTCCTTTAATAACGTCATTTGTTAACTTGTTACATTTAGCAGTTTTGTTTGTGTCTTCTGTACAGGGGCAGCCTGAACATCTGAGGTAACTCTACCGCTTCTTTCCAGAATGCAAACATTTTCACATTTGTCATCGTAATCATAACTGAGATCGATGTCTTCCCAGCCCTAAAAAGCCGGACGCCTCGGACGAAGGAATCCAACTCAACAAAGAGAGATTCCAGAAGCTTCTGAGAACTCTTCGCTCCGTCTCCAAAGACTTGAAAGCCAAACTCCAGAGGAAAACCTTACTGCTAGGTACCTAAACATGCTTACGTTTTCCACCTCACATGGCCTCCAGGCGTTTCCTGTTAGGAGAGGGGAAGCGTTCGTCTCCACACGATCAGAATCAACTGGAAAAACAGCAGTTTCACTTTCACTTCAGTGAAAAGAATATGAAGCTGATTCTGGCTTCCATTGATTACGTAAGACGTCTCCACGCTTTGTCTCTCGTGTCCTCTTACTCTTCTTCATTGATTCTTGCGTCGTGCTGTTGCTTTGCGTCTAGTACATCTGTAATTTCTTCTGCTCTCAGTCGATTCAACACAAAACCAAACTCGCCGTGCTTCTGGAAACATCCGTCCCCCCCGGCCAGGACATCAGACAGAGACCTCATGTCCTACGTCGCCACGGAGACACAACGTCTGTTACAGATTAATGAATTACTTCTTTATCGAACCACCACAAAACCCACCTCAAGCAAGCAAACGTTATTTTCTGGCGATATTAGAGTTTTATCCATATTTATTTCCATTACACATTTTTCAATTCATAACTTCAAAATTGGGCAAAATGTAAACTTCATGCTGTCCGTGAGGAGAGGAGACAAAGTGCGTCCGTTTATTCGTCAGATGAAGCACACAAATACATTTTCATTTCTTTACATATCGCTTCTGTTCAATTTCAGATTCGTCCTCCGTGAGAATCGATGGGCGGACGTGTCACGGTCAGATGGCCGTGACATCAGAGGGGCGTGGCATATCCTTCTTAAGCTCTGCCCGTTCAGCTCCAGAGCACCCCCTTCAGTTTGATAAGGTCTGCTGCGCTTTGGGTTTATCTCCCGTTACCGCCGGCCAAAGCTACTGGGAAGTCGACGTCCGCTGCTGCTCCGCGTGGGCAGTGGGCGTGGCCTACGGCAGCCTGCAGAGGAAAGGCCGGAACAAGGAGGCCAAACTGGGCCGGAACAGGAACTCTTGGTGCGTGGAGCTCCAGAATGGGCACGTTTCCGCGTGGCACAACGACCGCCACGTGGCGTGCCAGGTCGCTGGGCAGGCGCCGCTGGGAAAGATCGGCGTGTGGTCAAATTACGAGAAGGGTCAGCTGATGTTTTACGATGCCGAGACCATGTCGGTCTTACAGAGGTTCTCGGCAGCCGTGACGCCGGTGTTCGACAGGGCTCATCACCAGTTCACCGAGCCGCTGTACCCGGCCTTACGATTCCTGAGACCACCAGAGAGCCAAGCGTGGCCAAACCACCTGGAGATCCGTAACCTCGACACTCTGTGATGTCCGGCAAACATTCCAAAGATCGGCCAATCCTTTCACGCCGAACGAATGACTGCAATCCAGAGTGTTTGCTGGTGATAATGTGCACACTTTTGTCACTTCGTATGGACTTTAAGGCAGAGCAGGAGTACACTACGAGCGCTCCAGCTGAGTGTACGTGCACGGCCACGCTCCATTATTACTCCCACCAAGTTCACACGTGAAGAGGATTATAAATGGACGACTTGTGAACTCACTTAAACATCCGTGTCTTGGGTTTCATGTCGTACACGGACTTGTGTGTGTGTGTGCCTGTAAACGTAGCTAGTGAGACGACACAATGAATAAAACAAACTCACCTAAAGTCGATGTCCAGCAGGAGACTCTTCATCGGCTCCTGTTTCTTCTCCAGGTTACGCAACTTGATGAGCTCCTGGAGTCTGACCAAAAGAGGAACAGAAACGTTACACGTTCATCCATTCATGCATCGTGCGGGCTGTCGGGGTCCCAGATGAGACAACGACGATGTGATTAGTCAATCGCTACCAAACACAGAAATGTCGTACTTTCAGCACAAATATGGTCGTATAGCTCTGAGTTCAGGCTACTTGAGCCAATCACAGAATGTAGGAAGTGCCCCACATGAGAGTCGATGTAGCTTTATGAGTAAAGACTCAATTTACACACAAATGTACACAGACAATCAAAACAGAACTTTTAATGTAAAAATCGTCTTTTGTTAACTGCTTAAGGCTGCTTTCACGTGCGGCGAGCGTGGCGTTCTGTTGTTGTGTATTGGTAGCTGAGTGGTGACGCCAAACCTGGTGGTGACACACCTGTGCTCAAAGTTCAACCAATTCAACTTTGACCCGCGGGTGGTGACCTTTCAAACGCGCAACTAATGAGAGACGAAGTGTGTGTGACGCAGGCGAGTGTCAGCATGGAGGGGAGGGACGCAAAGGTCGCTCTCCACAACGCAAACACAGCATGTCACATGAAAGTAGCCTACGTCTGAACTTAGCGAGGAGTAACGCAGTGGGACCGTTTCATCTGTAATAAACTTATCTTACACGAGGACGAGTGAAGTCTTTTCTTTCTTTAAGTAAATGTATAATAATCAGGACAACGTAGAGTCGGCGGGTGATTATCGTGGAAACAAAACATTTGAACATAGCATAACAGGTGGTCAGTGCGCCGCCTCACCTCGGCGTGCCCACGCACAGCACCTTCCTGTATCCCAGGCCGGCCAAGGCGTCAAGCAGGAAGTTGGCGGTGCGGTCGGTGAACAGGTACTGCGCGTTGCTCTTCTTGTTATCCAGTGGGTGCAGCAGCACGCTGGGCCTCCTCAGCTGCGCCGCGGTGACGGCGGCACATTTGTGGACGGCGTGGACTTCCTGCTCGCCTGGCAGGACGAGAATCTGACAATCCTGACAGAATTTTTTGCCTTCCAGCGGGAGGGAGAGGAATTTTCTAAACCTGAGGGATAAACAGAATTCCATGAGGAAACAGACAGGAAGTGTACATTTGATGATCGTTCTCCTGCTCTTATTGGCCGAGTAACCAAGCAGAGATCTACCTGTCAACCACAAATCTCATACTGCCGTAGATTTCTGCTGAAGTAAACCGGTTACCTGGCAACCTAACCGTGTTTCTGGAGTGCGCATGTTTGTGGTCGGGTTCTCAGTTTGTAGTTGTTGGAACTCGCTCGGCGCTTACGTAAGCCTTCGCGTTATTGCAGACACTTTTTGGTGGCGAAGGTTTCGTCTTGGTTGTTCGCTGCTGACGCATCAATCCGCTCTGGTTCTCAAGTCACAATCAGAGCCACAACGTTCACAGCTCGTCAATGTCGTCTGTCTAAACCAGCCAATCACTCACTGATTGATTAAACTGATGCGTTGATTCATAACGGATCATTACATCACCGTGCATACAGGGGACACCTTTACCTCTTACTCAAGATTTTAAGGGCTAACATGAAGAATATAGGAGCAACTTTGCCCTTTGCTACGGTGGGAGGACACGAGACATTATTGTCCCTGAGAGTTTCGCAGATACTTTTCATAAACCCTCAACTCGGCTGCCACACTGCGAAAGTTGGAAACGTACAAACCGATTGGATCTCTGGCTCGCTCGCTCGCTCGCTCTGCTCTGCGCGTAGGAGGTTTCCGCTGCTGTGGGATTCGTACCTGCTGCAGTATTCCTGCTGCGTGAGTGGAGGCTTCTTGGCCAGGTTCTCGGCCTCCCTGGCCTGCTGCCGGGCCTCGGACACCTTTGGGGAAAACACTGAGTTATGATGAACAAATTCTGGATTAAAGCAAACGTGGGACGTTTGGTCTTAAACGTACCTTTTCATCTTCCCACTGAAAGAAGCTGCAGTCTTTCCTGTCTCTGCAGGCCGAGCAGGCGTAGAACCTACGACCTCTCTCTGATCCTTTGCACACTTTCTCAAACAGCAACGTTGGACCTGGCAGAGGACACAAGACATTACTGTGTACATTAAATTACATCGTAGTGACGGAGAGCTTCCGGTTTCAAAAGTCTTAAATCTCAGTTTGAATGCTAACCACGTAATCCACACAGCGTGAATGACGCATGAATGAATGAATCCTTTCCGAACGATCGAACCCCGAAAGCTCAAAACGAGTCGAAATGTTATGAGAATAAAGTCGTACTGTAAACAAAACGTTACATGCAAGAAATACAAAGGTTATGAGAATAACGTCGTAATATTTTGAGTAAATAGTGGAAATGTGGCGGGAAAAAAGTCGCCCTATTTTCGGAAAAGTTGTGTTAATGTGAAGTTAAACTGAGCTTCGGTGCTGTTATTCAGTTATTATACAACAATACTTTGGATACTTAGAATTAATTTACACAAAGTATTCTCGCTCATGGGTGAATTTGACTCCAAACGAAGTCATTTTTGAATGAGACATCGCAACTTTTACTTCATCCATCAGGAGTAGCTTGTAGCTTGAAAGCTACTGTTACAAAGGAGCTTCCCGCGCGCTTATTTCTGATATTATATTCGAAGTTTTTCATTGATATTAAGTAGAAAACGACAAAACTGAACATATTTACGATAGAAGAGAGGGAGGAGACGCGTTTGTTTCTCACCGTGAGGACAACATGGCGCCTTCCTGTCCGCCTCGGGGACAATCACCTCGATGCCGAAGCTGTCCTCGTTCACTGCGCTCGCGTCCATGACGGAGAAACGACACGAAAGAGCTTCAGACGCGTTCAGACCAAACTCCTGCGTGTTCGCCTCAAACACGCCGCCATGTTTCTACTTCCTGTCTGTCTTCTTCGTTCCTTAATGGCGGTAGGACCCAGAGTTTAGGAGCGAATTACCGCCCCCTGTCGCTTCGGGGTGCAAACTACACGCTACAGTCACAGTTTGCCGTCTGACGCATTCAATAAATATCAGAAAATGATCATTTCCTCTATAAAGTGTTGATTATTATTTTGAATATTTGACTGATTTTATTTATTGGTAGTGAGCACAAGGCACTTGCTTCCAGCAAAGTCACGATTTTAGAAAAAAGAAAAAGAAAAAAACGTGAGAGAATGTTTTTATAGATAAATCTTTAACAATTTCTAGAAATAAAAAAGAAAAAACTTTTTTCAAATTAAGTAATAATTTTAGAATTGTATTGATGTTCCAGAATTAAAAAATTCAAGAATATAATTTTCGTAAAGAAATGTTAGAAGACTCCTCTCCTCTCCTCTCCTCTCCTCTCCTCTCCAAGCTGCTGAGAGAAACAGTACAAGCGATGGTGGTATAGTGGTTAGCATAGCTGCCTTCCAAGCAGTTGACCCGGGTTCGATTCCCGGCCATCGCAGGGTTTTGGTCCTCTTCTGTTTTATTTGGCAGAACACTGAAACTTTAAATCTGCGTTACTTTCATTCATCAAGAGGAACTTGTAACTGCGTCTTCAACAGGACAGAAACACAGCTCATACGTGTCCACAAATCAATCATCAAAGTGATTGGCATGTTGTGTTTTCACCGTTTGGGTAAAAAATGTTGGGATAAATGGGCGGGGCCGCTGCCACCTCGACGATGTCTTATGTCTTACGACCACATGGTGTCACTAAAGTGGGGAATGTAACAGCTGTGAGAGAGGCGCAGACGAACCAAATGACTCGAATGAAACAAACAAACAAACAAATGATTGACTTTGCCCTTTGCCAGCAGATCCACGCTCAGACAGGAGGAGGATTTAGGAAATGTATCTTCAAACTCAAAGACCAGGAAGGAAAAGAAGTAAGGAAAGGAAGTAAAACCAAGGATGGAAGGAAACAAGGAAGGAGGGAAGGAAGCCTATAGGAAAACGGACTCCAGAAAAAGGGACGAGCTGTGAACGTTGTGGCTCTGATTGTGACTTGAGAACCAGAGCGGAT
>OMOW01105200.1:0-10498 GCA_900312555.1 Lamprogrammus exutus
TTACAAGACATACTTCACATAGCTCGCCAGTTTGGGATTAAACTCCTCGGGCGAGCGGCGGCGGTACATGGTCATGAGGGCCTGCGTGGCTGTGGGCACGCTGCTGTCATTCAGGTTGAACTGGCGCTCACCCTCTGAACTCAAACTATGCTGTGGACTGCTGGAGAGCAGGGACCCCTGGGAGTACACCTGGAAGGGACACAACGCAATCTTCAATCTTTTGGGGCATTTCAACGAACGCCATCACCACCACTGTGCACAGTCTTTCCACTTAATATCTATACATTGCATATACAGCAGATACAATACAGTAAGAAATTAAGAAGCGTAGTTTATACTTCATCATCTGAGCTGTTAAGGCTGCCGGTCAGCTCCTTCTCGAGGTAGATCTTGGAGGTGGTCTGCTGCAGGAAGTCAGAGATCCTCTGGACTAGGAAGTCTCGGTCTTTGAGGTTAGCGAACAGGAAAGTCATGCGGTTCTTGGTGCTGATGGAGAGAGGGCTGGGCAGCACATTGGAACTGTCTGCCTTCTCTACAATGGTCACCTGGACATTGGGGGACATAAGAAAACATTAACTCATATTTCCCTAGTTTCATGACAAGTTTGCAAAATGAGTGTATATTTGTGGCTTCTATTTTTCTAAATTATCATTGATTATGAACCACTACTCTGATTGGCCAGCAGGATTGCTGTTTTACTGGGTTTTCATGTACAGCATGTTGAAAATATACCCACCTGTTGTATGAAGATATATTTTCTACAATGAAAAATTGCCTCATTCAGAGGGGGTGTATTAAACAGATTTATGTCCTTGTACATGATTAGTGATAATTAAAATTAAAATTTATTACAGTGCTGTCTTAAGGAGGCAGCACAAGATGTGCATTTATATTAAAACATTTAGACCATGACCTTGTGCGTGCTGTATCCATTAATGTGACAGCATTAAATTCAGACTTCTGCTGTGTAAGAAGAGTTACGGGTGCGATTCCTGGTCCTATGCAGACAGATTGCTGACACAACTTTTATGCAATTCTCACTCGTGGCTTTTTTTTTCAAGCTGGACGCCGACGCAGAAAATTGCCAGAAGATTTATGAAATGAAGTGCACACAGAGGTCTGAATAATGTCACAGCGAGCAGTATGGCATTATTCAGACCGCAATGAGCAGATGAGAATGGCTAGAATTGCTAGAATGGTGCAATTTTGTAAAATAAAAGCAGTGTGAAGCGGTGTGGCTAACCAGCTTCGTGTTCAGCAGCACGTAAATAACATCTCTATGGGAAAAATCCACCACGCGACTTGACAAGTCTTGATTTGCATAATGCGCCTTTCAGCAACTGAATATATAAAAGGAGACAGAGAACGATTCCGATTCCAAAGCTGTTTGTGTCGTTCTAGAGCAGACGGGTAGTGATAACACCCACACTACTATTTTTACTTAAGTGCTGTGAATGGTTAGAGCGACGCATATTTTGCAACAGTTCCCGTCTTTCAAGGTGTTACTAAGCAGATGGTGACAGCAGAAACCTCTCACCTCACGTAAGGGGATGATGAGACTGCACAGGGTCTCCTCCTTGCTGGTGAAGCAGATGTAGTTGGTGGAGACGAACATCTGTCCCAGGATGTGCATCTTGTTAAAGGGGGTCCACAGGGTGCAGTCCGTGTGCCCGTCCAGTTTTTCATCTTTGGGAAGGCGAAAGAGAGCTCTGTAACGCTCGCTCTTAGCTCTCGCATCCAGGTCCCTGGAAATCAAGGCAGAGCGATATTAGATTAGATTAGGCAGTTTGTTTTATTATATTACCAATATAACCATGTAAATATACTGTGACAGTGCTGCATGGGGCTAAAATAGTCATTCTTTAAAGAACTAGCAGCTCACTCTTTGTTAAAGCCATCTTGCCCTTTGACACAATGCACACAAGCATAGGTGAGTTCTTTTAGATAAATTGTAGACCAAACTCATTCAGTATGCTGTCATGTGGCTTTATTTGTGACCCTGCACATTACCATGGGCTATTTGTAGCAACAGGCTATTTTTTTGCATTGTTGATAATAGTGCCATGCCAAGTTACATCACTATAATATCATATCATATCATTATCTTGTGTGCAATATCAATAAATCACTCCGGTAGATCCTTTTTTAAAATATCATTATTACACTCAGGCATATTTGTTTTATATTTCTCGCCCTGTTTATATTGCTGCTGACTTATTTATTGTTTTTTTATTGATGCTTCTTCTATTTGGCTATCCACTTTTGCTGCTATACCACTGCAAATTTCCCCGCTGTGGGACAAATAAGAGATTATCTTATCTTATCTTAATGTAACACTGGTCATAGGTTTGAGTTTATAATAAATGAAAGCAGTGGTTGTTCTAGGTGAAAGTCATGTTATTGATTTATTGTTCTTGCACGTCATGTTTTCCTCTGACACACCCAAAGCCTTGTTGCTGGCTATGCTAGTGGTGCTGCAGTCTACGCATTATCATCTTGCATTCTCTGTATGAGTGTTATGAGCAACTATTATACAACCCCTATATGACTGAATAGACGCTTTCATCTCCAGGCAAAGAAATCTGTACAAACACAGAAAGCCTTTATTTTAAACTGTAACTTGCTGCGGGTGAAATTAGTGGGCCTAAAACTAAAACTTGCGTCATTGTTTCAGACTTTTAACGCACTGTCCATGGGGTGCACATAACAAACGACTCCCAGCTATTACATCTACCACAACACATTAATGTTGAATCTACTGTATGTCATAAACATGCATGAAAAGCATTTATTATTGATGAGCATGAGCGTTGTGCAGTCCTCACCTCTTGAGTGCCGACACTTTCTTGGGCGATTTCTTCTTGAGCTTGGGCAGCGAGCGGTCCTGCTCAAAACCTTTGTTGTCCAAAAGCTGACGCATGGCGATATTGGCCAACTGCTCCGCCAGCTTGAAGGTCTCATTGATGTTGAGGAAGACGGAGAAGACATGCTCGCTGCCACGCGTGCTCACTTTGATCACATCGGGCAGCAGGAGGGTGGGGCTCTTCTCCAGCTGGGTGATGTCCGCCCAGCGCACCACCAGTTTGGCTGACGACGCGAAAGACAATAAGGCAGATATGTCAACAATACGAATAAAGACGGAGAGAGCAGAAAATGTGGGAATATGTATATGTCTGACCTTCTTTTCCTAGCAGGTAGGAATAGAAGCAGAAATGGTTGATGCTGAGGTAGAGCCATCCCTGACGGGGCACCTTGCCCTTCCAGTAGCTGCAAGAGTAATAGTTGACCAGCTTCTCCTCGTCCGGCATCCCAAACAGCCTGCGAAACTTAGCACTGGCCTCTTTGAACTTGTCCGTGTCGTCGTCCTCTTTGACGTCGTGGTTCTTGTTGAACTCTGCGATGATTCCCTGTGGTGAGGCGAGATAATGAGTCAGGAAAACACAAATTATGATGTAACAAAATCCCTTGGCTGAGGTTTATTGTCCTCAGTCGACAGTTTCACCCTCCATACAGACCATGATCAATATAGTAACAAATTATTTACATTTGCAACTTTAATTATTGTAGTGACACATCCTTTTATTAACTTTTACTGCAAACAAGTTATTCTGAAGTGAAAAACACAATGGTCCTTTAAAATGGGATTGTTCACAATCTTTTTAATGGCTTATCACTGTCCTATAAAGTGCAATCATTAGTAATTAATTAATTCCACCTTATACACCTCTAATGAAGTAAATAAACACCAAATTAGAAAGTGGCACCCATAAGACCACATTTATAGTTACCTGGACCTTTCCTTTGACAAAGGTGGTGATGTCGTTCTCGTTCTCAAAGATGGAGAGAGTCTGCAGCAGGTTGTGTTCCAGCCACTCCCAGTGCTCTGTGATCTCCTTTCGGGAGGTTCCTGCAGAGGCCACCGAGAGGCAGAGCGAGTGTGTTTACAGGGTACTGCTGAGAAGTGTGTTTGTTTCTGAAACAAGTGGCATATGATCTGGATAATAGCTCTGGCAATGTGAAACAGCTCGATCTTGAGAGATTCTTCTTATACATTTTCTATTTTTAAACCGTGGAATTATGGGAAGCAGAGCAGCACGGTGAGTTGGAATACACTCCTTCAACCAGAGGACCCACAGTCAAGATGGTGTGACGAGTGTGCATTAGTTAAAATGTAATGTGGTGCCAAAGGAGAAATTTGCTGCAATCACAGTGAGCCGCCATGCATGAGCACTGCTGCAAACAGCCGGTCAGTCAGTCAGTCAGTCAGTGCATTTCTACTGCATTAGCCAGACTCCTGCCCTCTGCTGCTTTTCTGTGGGCCGAAGATAGAAGTACTGGGAGGGGTGGAGCAGGAGAGGAAGAGGTGAGCCAATGCCATTTCAAAGCCAGACGAATCCTTTACCGACATCCATTTCAAGCAACGAATGACAGATGCAGTCGCATTTATTTGGGTGATAGAAAATTAAATCCGTGGTTGCACAAAAGCCAAACCGAATCATCTTTTTTGCCAGTGTGCCATCTTTGATAAATGAGAAACCATATGCGAGTACCATGCAAAATGTGGCATGCAAATAATAACTGAGGTGCAGAGGACGTCCCACAAGATCATGTGCATGTCCATGGATAAATGTACAGTTGTTCAGCACATATAAATTGATAGTAAGAGAGGAGAATCTAAAGCTATAAAAGCCCTTTTGTAAAGCCGCATAGGGTTTTTGTGACACTTGTTCACTGCTTTATCCCAGTTTGGTTGTTTTTAACCTGAATGTGTTGTGTCAGACAGACCAAGGCCTTACCCATCACTGGTAGCTGATGAGTGTTCATATTCAAAAGTACAATATCAATGAAGGTACCAAACGATTTCATTTAACTTGGAGTGTGTCCTTTTCTTTGGCACAAATTACAACCATAGAGTGTCTCCCAAGCACCCAAAAACGAGTGTATATACAGTCTGCAACTCAACCTACTTTGAAAACCAGTTAATGGCTTGAAATCATTATGTAACACCATCATCTCAGTGGCTGAAAAAAAGTGACATCCACTACATTTGAGGACTACCTCATGGGCCCCATTTCTGTAATCCTGCCCTTTAAAACCGCCGGGGCATGATGTAATGTGTGGCATTCAGGAACTAACATGGGAAAAGACAGGACGTGAGAACATCATGTGTTACATTGAGCACGGGGGAGGGTAAAAAATACAGAAGGTCCATTCCGGAAACAACCCGTAAGCTGTGTTGCCGATTTTAAAAGTGCATAATTTAATATGAACGCAGAGTAGTGGATTTACAGAGTAAATATGAGCTTTGTGGCTAGCTCTCATCCACGTAGGGCCCTACTCTTTTGAGCCTAGAGTTCGAACTGGAGGGTAATTTCACATACCATGAGCAATGATCCAGTAAACCAAAGAGTCAGGTGTCTGGTACAGGATCCTGTATGGGGCCACTCGAGCGCTGGAGTCCAGGACGACGTCCAGGGTCCCCACTAGCAAACCTGCAAAAAGCCCAGAACGCTATGTTTCATAAATTCATCATAACGGATATATTGCGGTTATCTAGAAAGAATAGAATTTATATATAAAGCAGTGAAATAATTAAATGTCACAAGTTACCATATTAGTTACAATACATACTGTCAAAGGCCATTTGGTTATGCTTTAGAAAAAGAGGTATTTTAGTTTGGACTTGAGGACATGAACAAATACCCTGTGGCTCCGTTTGCTGTTCTGTACCTTGAGTACATTTGTTTACTTCTTCCAACACAGGGAAAGTCATGTGATTAAGAGGATTTGTGTGATTTATGGTGTGTGATATGTGATATGGGCCATATCGGAGTGTGACAAACGATATCAGACGTGCTGTATTTTACACTTATGTTTAAGTGCTTCCGTGACAACTGAATTCAGTCACTAAACAGAGGAGGGCATCCATCAGCACAGAGCACAATCACCCACTCAGTACCGATGAAGTCACCTGATAAAAGGAAAGAGTGGGCTTATCTAACCAAATGATAACCACGATGGATCAGGAGCGTTCACAGACGTCCAGTGATGATCACTACACAACCCCTGATTGTGTCTTTGAACTACTTCCAACAACCTCAGACTTTCACCCCTCTTAGCTCAAAAGGTAACATCATATCAGCTGTGGAGGATTTGTTAGAGGGCGAGTTGTGCAAATTACATTCTGTGATCAATACCAGAGTAGGCCTTGTGTTTGCGTGTTTTTGTTGTTTAGGATTAGCTTGGCCTGTAACCCCAATTTGCAAACTAGTAATCAATATTTCAGTTTTGATGCCATTTACCAAGAAACTGTACCAAACACTGGTGACACGGCCCTCGAAGCTGTGTAAGATCCTCCCTTGCTGGGTGATGTATAGGTTATTTTTCGGCAGCCCATTGTGGCGATTACAGTGAGTCACACACAGAGGATGAGGAGGAGGAGGGGAGCCCAACTGAGCGTGGGACATTTCTGTATTTTCACAGGAAACAGTCTGAGAAATTAATATGAAGAAGTATATCTGTCTGATCCAGATTTAGAACCATTCTCCTTCCTCCTCATCAGTCCCTCTCACCATTTGTTACCAAGAAAGCAGCATTCACGCAAACTAAGCCTCACTGAATATCCAATGGATTACCATCAAAATGGATCCATACGGTTACATGGTGATTGGCATGTCAAATAGCTTTCTGGTGATCGTGAACAATGGTGTGCACACAAGTGCAGTACAATCTTTACTTGTGTTTATTAGCCTTTCACCCTGTCCTGTCCCATCAATAGGCCTGAAATGTCAATGAACAAGACCATCAGCTGGAGTTAAAGGATTCATTACCATTTACATGTGTCCAAACAGTGAGGCTGGGAACATAATTGCCATCAGACACGCAAGTTCCTTTGTAAACAACAAACAATGTAAGTGTGAAGATAACAAAGACAGAAAATCACATGTATGAATTAGTTACACAGTCTAACCCCATTAACAATGCCTCAAAACCAGACTTCACTAATTGATACAATATTCTCCAGTCAAATTATTTTAAAATGAATATACAAATGCCATATTGCCATTTCTGTGGTACAAGTTCCTGAAAAACTGTTATGGTGGATGGTGGTTGAACTCACTATATGACACGAAACACCCTGCTTCGTGTGCCTTGAGGTTTGACGCAGGAAATGTACAGTAGTTGTTGCACACAAGAAAGGAGACCACCGAAGGATGCAAGACCACTCGACATCCAGTTTCCGCTTTCAGACACAAAGGTATTATGGAGAAAGGGATGCTAGATTTTTTAAATTTGCATTTTGTTGATAACTTTGCTTTCTAATTCTGGCGTTCACTTGAGGTTTGTTGTTTCTGTTAAATGGGTAAACCCAAACATCACATGGCTCTGCAGCACACTGAAGCCCGTGTGACTGTATGGTCCTAGTGACACCTCTGCCCTTGGTGTCATTTCCTTCCACGCAGTGCTGTGGGTGCATAACCTTCAAAGCGAGGAAAAACCACAACTGCGTGACAAAGTCTGAAAACAAGAAGTTGTCATAACAAATGTTCTGTTTATCACTGCTGGAGGCCGGAAATCCCCAAAGTACTGAGCAGTACTCTTAAGGAACAGAACAAACCGTAAAAATCATGTGATTCTTCGTGCTCCTGTACTCAGATCCCCCTATTGTTATTCCAAAACAAATCATCTTCTCTGAAGCTTTGCCATTTTCCCTTTTATTCTGGGGGAGCAGAGAAGCAAACCAACAGCGAGAGACAGAATCAGCTTCTATTCTATTTTATTTACATCCTCCGTCCTCAAAAACTAACTCTTCTTAGGGGTGGAGGGGGGTAGTTGCTGGGATGTTTCCCCTGAGCTCACAAAGGGCTATAATCTTCTCCCGACTTTAAAAATCAATACAGCTTCAGATAACAGAAACATGAGCCGAGCCTGGAGTCATCATTTCATTTTATCCACACATGCAGATTTTTACTGCTTTTCCCACCACTGCTCCAATTTTCTTGGTCAACATAACACACAAGTCATAAAGAGGAAGATAACGACGACGCCGAAAAGCAGAAAGAGGGTCAAGATAGTATCTGCCTTGCATTTGTCTACAACAACTTGCAGACAAACGTAGGTGCCTGCTGCATTGTGACATGGCGTACTGCACCATGACTCCAATAATAAGAGTAATTCTCTGATAACGCCACCATCGTTTCAACTGATGTAACAAAATGACACGATGGACGAATTCGGAGTTTATTTTGAGTCTGATGAACGCAGCTTTTTAAGGATATTCATTTTCTTTCCTTCCTGTATGACATTGATCAAATATTCAGCACCATGGGGCCACGAACCGGGACACCACACTTCCTGTCAAGTGTCCATCCTGCTGTTCCCCTGCTGTTCCTCTGCCTCATTTAAGCAAACTTTGCTCCTACAAACACAGATGAAACTAGAATTTGCAGCACTTGTATGCATCTTTTACATCAAGACTGGTAATTAAGTAATTGTTTAAACTGCGACGGTCAGCATTTATGAGCACCTGAACAGTAACCTGTACAATATTACTCTACAAGCTTTTAAGCCTTTAAGTAAACCTCATTATATTCCTCACCGAGCTTGCCAAATCCTGTTCGTTGTGAAATAGTTCTACAGAGCGTTCAGATCAGCGAGGAGGGTTACAAAACTGGAATGATCAGAAGACCTATGAGTGAGCACGCTGGGACTGGTCAGACACGGGGGGTTTTACGGGATGTTGTAATGAATACCCAACGACACCTAGCTTCCATTTACGGTGTGCTTAAAAGTCAAGAGGGGCAGAGCATGAGATAATGCAGCCTTTCCAAACTTGATTATCTCTCATTGTCTTGCAGCACTACAGAAATTCTGCAGGCTTCTACCTCTGATCATGCAGCTCCCGTACTCGTACTGCACTGGAAACATGAGTTGCCGTCTAGCGGATCAGTGCATCAGCATGGCAAACACGCACATTTGTCATCACTGAGCATCACTGGCTCAAATATTGGACTTTGAACCCTCAAGTAGAATATGCATACTGGACCCTGGTCGTAGCAAAAACCGGTACTGTTGGGCTCCCTGTTCCTCCTTGACAGTGCCAGTGTCGCCGGGCACTGAGTGCCAACTGGCACATAATGAAAGTCCGCTTTTCATTTACATAACAATGACATCATCCCTTAGCACCACTTAGCACGCATTGTGTTGCCATAGCACATCCTCAGTGGAGACGCTGAATGAAAGAAGCAGGCTGCACTAGTAATATTAGGTTATCAGTAAGAGTCAAATTATCAATATAAGATTTTAAAATTTCAACCCTCCCAAAACCTCAATGCTTGCTTTATTCATTTGTGAGTCAATCTGACCAGTGCTAAGTGACTTACACAGAGTGAGGACTTCTAAGCAGGGACGTAGCTTACATAGCGTACATAGAATTAACTCCAACTGATAATTGATAGATAGATCGATCAATATCAGTTCACATCAAACTGGAATCAAAAGGAAAAAGGAAGTAGTTTGAAATCATCCTAAATGCTTTCATTTTGTTTGGCTGCATATAGCACATATTAAACATCAGAGGTTAAGTCAGATATACACAAAAACCAAAACAATCCCTGCATTTAAGGGCCCAGTTTATGGGATTTGTATGCAGTTCATAACACATTCAACAGAATGGCATCATTTAAATTGAGGAAGTGTCTAGATGCATTTGCAGTCATGTTGTACGCTTTGTGATAAACTGTGCAACCGGCTGAATCCAGGTCAAGGCAAGAACCAAATGTCACTAGTTCTGAGAGAGAGAAAAAACCTAAACAGCAGGCAGTAAAAGTGTTCTCCTTAGCCAATAATGATTCCCATAACCCATGCCTCCTGCTGCTGGTGCTGCTTGACCCATTTTGGATGGAATAAGAACGAGGAGGGAGGAGGTGGGAGACAGAGACAGAGAGAGGAAGAGGAAGAGGAATGATTCAGCATGAGCAAGCAACAGACTGTGTCTCTCCTCTGTGAACACTGTTGTTGACATTCAGTATCAGAACCTTTAGCAGCTGGACACCCAACACAGCTGCTATTGTTCATTGTTTTCATTTCAGCCAATTAGTTTTATCTCTACTGAAGGCAAAGCTGTAACTACAGGGCCTATTTTAGGCAGGAATCATTTGATATGCACTTTGATCCTGAGTGATTTTATTGTCTGGGTCAGCAAACATGACCAAAAGTTAACCTGCTGTAAACCAGGCTGACTAAAGTGTGAATACATCGGATGGTAGAGTGAAAAGGGCTCAAGCACATTAGGATTAGAGGCCACCTGTGACAGCTGATTGGTCATGTGATCCTCATATTGTTCCTCCATGTGTATCCTGATGTCCACGCTCCACCTGACACGTCAGTCACCATCACCTTTTCCTCATTATTTATCTCAAAATTCAACGTGACTACATCATGGTTCTATTTCATTATTCGTTATGATTTCATCCCTGACAGGCAGCAGACTCACCCG
>OMOW01105208.1:0-10847 GCA_900312555.1 Lamprogrammus exutus
CCATTAAACAAAATTACTGCTCTGGAACTTCCATGGCACGACGCGAACCTCCCCGAAAACACATCCATCACGTGGCGACATCAGCTCATCAGCCGCGCCCGCCCACCTTGGATTCTTCCATTCAGAGATGACAGAGTGGCCAGTATGGTGCCATAAATGAATAAAGACAGATGATCATGGGGCGAGCGAGAAAGCCCAGAAACAATCTCCACATCCAAATCAATACTTTGGCAATAACGCAGAAATCCTCCTATCGTCAGCCAATGGAATACGAGGAGAAGACCGCCATTTTTGTTTTGGCCCCTGTTTGAGCCCCGCACCCTCTTCTTCTTCTGCAACCACGTAGAGGACACTTCTTCAGCTCAACTTGCACCGCGGTCGTGTCAATTTGAAAACACAGATTTCCCCGGCGCGGACTCCATTTCACGCGGCTCTCCTTTCGTACGCGGCCTTTAACGGGAGGTGAGCTAATCCCGCTCCTGCCGGGATTACACGACGCGACGAATGCTGAGGTGACGCAGGGAAGCGCTGATGAGAGTAGGACAGACAAACACAGACTAAGGCAAAGAGTGTAAATGAAGATTTTACCGCTTTCATAGTAGCAATTAACAAAAACAAGTCGTTCCCCTTTGGCTGTAAAGACACTAAACCACACCTGATGGAGGATTTTAATATTGGTTGGTTTGAAATTTATGATATTCGGCATTTTTTATAGCTCCTTCGTCTGTGGTTTTGGCAGTTTGTCATGGTAACTTTATTATGTTTTGCAATAAATATGGGCAAAGGTGATCCATCACTTCTGTGCAGTGCCGCGGCGTCTTCTTAATGTTCTCTCAAATAAATCTTAAGTGTGCACCAACTTCAGGCACTTTCAAATCTAAATGGAAAAACTCTTTTCCTGTGCCTTTGATAGATAAATCTTCCTTACTGCACTTTCACTTCTTTCTATTTGTTTGCCACTGAACTGTAACTCTATATTAATTTGTACATTTTCTTATTTAATTTGATTCAATTCATTCATTTTTTAATGTTTAATCATTTTACTTTACTGTATTTTTATTATTCTGTAAAGCTCTTTGAAATGCCATTGTGTATGAAATGTGCTATACAAATAAGTTAAGTTAAGTTAAGTTTGCCTCAGTCAGCAGCTTTCTAAGCCCACTGTCACATTTGTCACGTACTTTGTGCTACATTTGAGAAGCTAATCTAAACTGTTTAAGCTTCCATCATCACATCGCTTTGCTCCGGACATAATGAACAAACCATGAAACACAACAAACACATCAAATGTTTCAAATATGACAGAGAGAGTTGGAATTTTGTACCGCTGAATGTATAAAGACACACCTATTTAGTACAGAGCCTGGTGTCAAACCGAACCGAACTGAATTTAATGGACATGAATGCAAAATTGACACAAATTGTGGCGCCTTTGAAATGTTATCATCACTTTTCCTCTTCAGTGCTCATTGTAAATTCATGATGAATGCGAGCGATAAGCCAATGTCGTATAATCATGAACAATATTTCCCTGTACGCAATGTTGCTCTTTTACCTTTTCCTGGATTAACTGAGTGATTAATATTGCACCTCATTGTCAGGGAAACCCCACATCCATCAAAATGTGTCTGGAATAAGATTTTTTTTTTTTTATAACAATTGCTGTCACGGCAGGCCAAAACAAACAATGGGGACAGAAAACAAAAGTTTGCCCTTTTCTGGCGTCTCATTAAAAATGCAGGACGTCACTACACTTTGCTGCTATATTTAGCAGTGGTAAAACGAATCTGTTGAGTCAAGACCCCACTTCCTGCTGAATGTCCAATTAAAAATGGATTAGCCCCCGGAACACCTGCTCATCGATTCACATCCCCGAAAATGGCTCTCGTCCTGGTCAATAACCGAGCACTTTACTAATACAAAGGCCAAATCTGGTTAGAAGGTGAAATACAGGAGAGACAGAACAATGTAGCTCGATCTGATTTATTTATTCATTCATATAAAAAAAATACTCACTGGGATATTTGAGTGGCAGCCAGAACTGAACTGTTTTAATTAAGATATACAAAATATTTTGTGCATTGTATCTCTTCATACTGGGTATTATATTATCTGTCTTGTAGTGTGTAAGTGACTCTAAGGAAGCTCCATTAACAAAGCAACCACTTCCTGCAAGCTTTTATTTTGTTAGTTCTCCTTTCTTATTATGGGTCTTTTATTTTGGTACCTTTCCTGTGAAATGGGGATCTCGTATCTGAAAGTGGGTAAATTGACGTGAGCACGGAAGGAGAGGAATTACAATATTGCCCTGCAATAATAAGTTATTATGTTTGATAACTAAGCGCCTTGCTGGAACGGGAACAAGGTATTGTGTGATTTGATATGTTGAATGATTATGGGCAGGGATATGTGGTTTGGTTGAATTGACGGCGAAGAAGTATTTGATTATATCGCAATGCTTCCAGTCATGCTAATATTAGCTTCGTACCTGAGGGTTTGTACAGATATCTTTAATGTTTGTATGGATATCTTTAATGTCACGGTATTGCAAGCTTTCTAACCTTTCATGTGCTTATGCCAAATGTTATATGTCAGTAAACATTCTGATTAATGCCCATATGTATTGTTAATATTGCATACAGGTGATATTGGTTTGGTTGTAAGAGCTAATTTTATGTTGTTTATCTGTCCTGTAGCTCTTACAGTGTTTAATGAAGAAAATGTGTAACTGGTGGGAAAGTAAATTTGTGTTCTAAACAAGTCTGACTGCTGAACATAAATAAAGGCTTCTATAATCATCAGTAAGCTTCACCGTTGTCTGGCTGGGGTTCGCTCCATAGTGAATAGCAGCACCATGAACATTTAAGAGAGGAAGTAAGTTCTTTAATGCGATCATTTTCATGACCTTAGCATGCATGCAAACCATAATAAATAGTAGTAAAAGTGCAAATCCTTAACATATAGTTTTTCTTTCATTCTAAAATGTGTACTATACATCTATATTAAACTGAGAAATAATGCTAATTGTGCATTTTCATCTCACACCGACGGCCACGATGCCCTCAAATCCCCTCAACTCTCCGCGTCACACACAGCAATGTAAAATTATACAGCCGCCCAAGTAAGGGCACGTAATACGTCACGCACGGAGGCATCGTCACTAAGAACCTCGGCGAGAAAACCCTCAGCCGCTGATTAGAATTCTGTCGGATTTTACTGCAAAGTAGTAAATCAATAGCTCATATTTAAGCCATACATTAAGCCACACATTTACGCTGTGGCGTGGATCCAAATGTGTAGCGTTGGCAGCCAATGAACTGACCTGCCTGAATCTTTCAGCCATGAAGAGATGGAAGTGAGTGCACGTATTTGTTTACTTTACCTCTATAATACAGGTGTGAGTATACATGCTGTATGTGTGTGTGTTGAGTGTGAAAGGCATAGTGAGACTTCTCATTGGTTTGTTTGTTATGGCAAGGCGCACGCCCACGTGCATTGCTGCATGTTCTGCGAATATGCTGTAGATATATACTGTATGTGTGTATTTGTGTGGCTGTGATAGACACACACACACTCACACATTAGTTTGTTACACTTGAACAGGGAACAAATCTCACACTGGTCCTCATCAGCGTGAAACTCACAGGCATACACTCGCAGCAGACAGCACTTGCATAATGCACAATTACCACACACTCGCACACACACACACACACCAAGCATGGCAGGGTCAACTGGTGGCAGTCGGGAATACAAATGACTCGGCTGTGATGCGACGGGGCTGACAAACGAGCCTATAAAGCAGATTTTCTGGTACGTCTCCGCTTTATTGTGCAGCTCCTGTCAAAATCAGAACCCGAGCAGGAGACGCTGCACCGCACCGCGACTGATGGCTTCCGCGGGGAATTCGTGTTTAGGATACAGAAGTTTGGTATGATATCAAAACTCCTGAAGTTTGGGAGAGAACACGCTTACACGAGTTCTGTTTTGTGGTGGGAAAAGTACTCACTCCATGATAACAAGTGTGTGTGCTACGTGAATGAGACAAGACGGATTTGATCCTTACTGGGTGCATCAACAAGATAATGCAGCAAAATGCAACGAGCAGTATTTATGAGTTACAAAACAAACAATATGTAAGAATTTGGTCCACGTCTGTATGATTTGGGGTTTTAGGCAGATTTGTATTTAGGCCTGAGTGTGGTGTTAAATCAGTGGAACGTGTATCAGAATGTCTTTAAGTATCAGCTATGGAACATTTGTGTTTTCCTGTAAAGATTCATCTCATTACTGTATGACATTTGTTGGGAATTCAAGACATCTTGAGATTTAAAGGACATTCTACAACAATTTATAGCGATCGTGGCTCTACAATCATCCCGCACAAAAATTATGACTTAACTCTTCGGGCATTTTTGTTCCACTTCAATTACACATTAAACAGAAAAATAGGATCACATTCCAAAGGTTTAAGAATTAGAAATTTTTAGGCTTGATTGTGTCAATAATTGAAGTTTGGTGGACAAAATGAAGGACAAATTTAGGTTAAAAAGTTGGCTACTACGTTAAAGCAAATGTAGAGGTCTGGTCTAGACTCATATTATGACCCTTGATTGACTCATTATTCAGGTAATAGGCTGCCTGTATACAGTATATACATATACCGCTGCACCTATAGGAAGTAGCACTCTGAGGCAGTAGAAATAAATGTCTTTCCCAGAAACATAGTGTCCTCCTGGGTTTACCTACAGGCCAAATCACCATGGGAACACAGAGCGATGACTCTGTGCTGCGTGCTTTGATTAAAAATGTGACTTTTCCTCCCTGCGAGTGCAACCAAAGTTCAACCTGTGAGGAACACGGAGGCCAAGTACCAACATACGCGTGCTCACAGTCTGCTAGCTCGGCTCGCTGAGTGTGTGTGTGTCAGGCTTTATGCGACGGTATGGAATAGTAAGCTACCATAACAGTAAGCTACATAACGAACACTGACTTAAGGTCCCAGTATACTTCGTTAGACACAACACGAACAGGCCGGTGAACACGTCCTATACACCACACACAGTGTAGTATAGAACTGTCTTCTGTCTATCTCCCCTGGTCGTAATTGGCTCATACATAACACACACACATTTTTTTTTTTAAAGAAAAAGAAAAAATATCTCTCTTTTTTTCACCGAAAGAGCCTGAATGCATCACGAGCCTTGACGTCATTTTGGCCTGGAAGTAAAAGTAAAACTGAAACCGACACTACAACTATAACAGCAGCATTTCGTCAATAAGACTAAAAACTAAACTAAAAGCGCGAGTGAGACACAAACTGAAATCAAAACAACACACGTGGTGGAAACAAAAATGTGTTGTTTCTATTTTTTAATATAAAACACAACCGCCCTCCTCCTCTCTAAACAGACTAATTGATGCCACAGAGGGTCGACGCAGAGCCAGAGGCAGAACTCAAACATCTGGTTTGGCACAGACGACCTTTCAGATTTGACTGCAGAATTTCCCTCTCCGGTCAAAATACTGTTTTAAAAACGCGACCCCATGGAGTCACGTCGACTGTGTGCTGGTGTGCGTCATGAACAGTTAAATGGTTCAACATTTAACTGATCTCGAAAGTGGGCATCAACAGTGAGCAGAAGCTTTAAAAAGTCGACATTGTCTTCTGTGGAAACACAGAGGGAGACAGAGGACGGGGCGATTTCATTTTCTTATTTCACAATGTTTATGCCCTCTTTGTTGTGATCTACAGTGTG
This sequence comes from Lamprogrammus exutus, assembly GCA_900312555.1. Classification (NCBI taxonomy): domain Eukaryota; kingdom Metazoa; phylum Chordata; class Actinopteri; order Ophidiiformes; family Ophidiidae; genus Lamprogrammus; species Lamprogrammus exutus. The sequence continues at coordinate 5,760 of OMOW01105208.1, forward strand.
ATTTGATCAAACAGCCGGAGAGAAGAGAATGGATTTTCTCTGTTAAAAGGAAAACTTGTTTATTTAAGCTGTGCCGCTCTCTGCAATAATTGAAAAATCTGTTATTCTGACCTTTTTCAAAGCTAAAACTAAAATTGAATAGAGTAAAAAACTACATGATTGGGGGGTGGGTCACTAACAATAGAGACTGAAAAATGAAACAAAATTTGAAAATAATATCGAATGGAGCTAAAATGACCTCGCTGAGAACAGAAGAAATGAGTGGGAAGAATATACTGTGTTCCTGTTGCCCGCGGCAACATAAAGTTCTGGCGAAAACAATGAGAGGAAGATATTTCATGGACTCCAGACATCTTGCTCACCAGGGATAACTCTGTTTCTTCCCCGTCTGGGACTGCATCCTCATTGAGTTCTATGAATTGATATAGACTCGCTTTACGACTCCTCCCTGCAGTCTTTAATAACGACTCTGCCGCTGTCATGCCGCCGCCGTCGTCCCCGAGCCGCTCGGGGCAATAACGTCCATAGATCGATCGTCAGTCATGCGGCCCCTGCTTAAGGGAAAAAGGACAGGAGTTCCCACAAGGCTTTGCACCATCAGCAGTGCCGCGTGGCTGTCGGTGAATGTCGAGCGTCGCTATTTGTCTTCTCCTCGCCGGATAAGAGAGCAAAATCGGCCTGAAGAAACATCAAGATCCGGACTGATAAAGCCTCCAAACGGCTTGTAAATCACGTAACGCACAGACAAATCACCGCGTCTGACTGAGGTGACAGAGCAGGGAGCTGAGGTATGATGGAGAGAACTTTCACTGCCCACAGATGTTTTATCCTTTTTGATTAGCGCTCTAACACCACTTGTGTCTATTTCTGTAAGGAGATTTGCAGTTCATTAAGTGCTATCGTTTCTCTGAGATGTTCGTCACCTTTTGGGCTATGTAATGCGCCACCTCCACCTCCACCGCAGCCTTTAGTTTACCACAGCCATTGGTCGTTTGGCTCCGTACGTACATTTTCAAATATTCTGCACTTTCTAGGGTCGAAAACCCAAAACCTGATGGACCCGAACGACCCAAAACCTGCTTTCCATCCACCCCAACCTCCTCCCTTCATACACACAGCACCGCAGGACTACACGGCACCAAATAATGAAGTTAAGGTGGGTTCGGGAGCGGGGACCACACTTTTAACAACCATCGTATTGCATCGGTCTCATTTTAAATCCATCCCTCCATCCCATACGACCTCCCATCATCAAACCCCCCGTGACCAATGGTTGAGGTGAGGTCTTTGCTCGTGACATTGACCTTTGCTGTAAAGCGTGACCTACAAAAGCATTTTGTAATAAACGTCACCGTCACAGCCCATGACTGAAAAAGCGTAATTTCTCGTCTCGCTTCTCCTTCCCCACCAACAAGTAACACACATGCATATATACATTCATGCGCGCGCACACACACACACACACACACTGTGGATGAGTTCATGCAAGAGAGCCATTTTATGTTCTCGATTTATATGCTCACTGTGAGTCAAATGGGGCTGTGGTAATCCAAAGAACAGATTACATCTCTGCTCTGCGAAGCGCCGTCCTATCCCCAAAGGATCGTACGGCAGCAGCGCGTGGCGTAGAGTAAATGATATAGGGGGTTTGCGGAGGTCACGGCGGCGAGCTCGTTTGAGGATGTTGGAGAGTTCAAGCTGGGACCGAGAGAAAAGAAGACAGACTGATGTCAGAGCGTCTCCTGTGTGTTTCATGAGTCCCGCTCCCCTTTTGTCTTCTCCCTCTGCCTGTTTTTACACTTCTAAGCCATGGCGTATCCGTAGAGAGAAGGGAACTGACAACCTCGGCTCAGCAGTAATTGGCTATAGCTGGCAGATGACACCGCAGACAGACACAGGGAGGGGACAGGAGAGAGAGAGAGAGAGACGGCGAAGAGGCCGCTCCGTATTAAGACAAAGGTCCGTCAACACGTGGCGGCACTTGCTCGTCCTCCTCGAGCACGACTCAAAGACGAGAGGCGCCATTAGCTAAATTGTTCGGCGGGAATAATAAAAGGGCGGCTTTGATGAAACAGATAAAACCGTGACACAGGTTCACACTTCAGGGAGTCGAGCTCTCTCTCTCTCGCTCTCACGACACACACTGCACACACACTCGGCATTTACTGTATGTCTGACAGTTTGATTTCTGTTTTTGTTGGGAGGGGATGGTGGCTGTTGCTCTCGAGAGTCCATCGAGGCAACATGCCAGTTAGGCTGTCACGTTGCTTTTACTGAGAAATGGCTTTCATTCAGACGCTTGTCTACAAAGACCTGACTGATGGAAGGCTACACACACACACGGTTCTAACATTCAGCTGCGGCGGCCGGCAGATTGGCCCGCTGATGCTCGCCTTTGTATTCTCAGCGGTTGTGTATTTTTTTTTCCCATCAGTTATCTCTCTCCACGGGGGGTCTGTGAAGGATTCCTTAGATTTTCTCGTTTTCGTCACGGCATGTGAGCCAAATGAGTTTCCAATGTGTGCATTCCCAGAGCAAAGGATACGGAACACATTTAAGCTCAAAACAGAGTTAAAACAAATTGTCTTAATAGCTATAGAATATAACATAAAGGCAGTATATAACACACAGTATGTAAATTAGACTTTTCTATCAAAGATTTGTTTTATCTTTGTGATGGATAAAGACAACAAAGATGTCCCAAACACCCAAATCCAACAATGTCCTCTCAGCTCACTGTGTATGTTACGTCAATGCTACTGACTGTGCTGATCTATAGCATCATTTTAAATGATGTGTATGACGCAATGGAATGCAGAAAACGTTGAATGAAAAGTTCCGATGTCAGTGGAGACAGCCACCGTGTTTAGGACAGAAGACAACGCTGAGACAACTTTTGCATCTGCAAGGAAGCTAAGTGGCTCAGTTTTACCGTATTCTCTATACAAGAGGGGAAGCGAGAGAATTTGGAAATCAACAAGGAAGCGAGGAGCCATGTGATAGCAGATATTGTGAGATCTATAGTGGAAATGACCACAATGATTGCAAAATAAGACTGCAGAATGTGGCTGAATACTTGTAATTTGTTAAATCAAAAAATTCATCATTTATAAATCATAATTGTCAGTATTAGTCAGTCAATCGGGCCAACATTTAAACATTTTTGGCTCTACAGCTCTTACAGGCGGAGGGATCTCAGAGGAGAGAATTCAAATTATGAATGGATGAAAACAAAGCTCTCAGAGGGTCAATAAGGTCTCAATAGGGGGCGCCACAGTGCCGTCACAGATTGGGTTCTTGGGTATTCATTTCACTTGCGAGTCCCCGGCCTGATGTGGCGTTGATATAGAGATCGGGGTGCGTCTCAGTCAAGACCTCCCGAGAGGACGGTGGACATCTGCTCCCTCTGAGGTCCTGTCACATGGAATTACAGACTCAATCAAGTCCTCGCCATCTCTCCTCCCTCTCCTCGTTCTCTACCTCTTCGTATCTTTCTGATCCCTGCTTCTCCTCTCACCCTCTCCTCGGATCCCCACTTTCCTCCCTTTACATCACACACATTTTTCCTTCCTCGCTCTTAATTGCCTTGACTTTCATTCTGTACCCTCCCTCGCCGCCCTCTTTCCCTCCGCGCCTCCTCCTCCCTCCTCTGCCTCTTAAGTCACGAGGAGCCGATCTGGCCTCCTATTCCCGAGTCTTACTTAAATTTCAGTTATGTCGGTCAGCCGGCAGAAACCAAAGCCCCGGGGGGATCGGGCGACCTTAGGAGTGCACGGGGAGGAAAAGTAAGACAGAACGGAGTGTAAACGGGGATGAGAGCATATGGAGAGTGAGAGAGTGTGTATAGATAATGTATAGATAAAACAAATCAGACAGAAAGGTACACATATGACGAATCATTGACTCGAGGCCAATTGATGGAGATTGGCAGCTTTATCGTGGCCAATCACATCCTTTCGCTGCGCTTAGGCTCCTTACGAGCGGATGTGCCTCCAATTTTGATCTAATCCAATTTATCTCCTACTACTTAGAGGAATTATGGGATGCCCCCCCCCATGCCCCCCGCAAAATGTGCTGCTTCAGCTTTTGAAGGCTGAAAGTGATGAGTCATTCATTCAAGAAAGGGGCAAAAAAACAAAAGCAGCCTTTACTCAGCTAAACGTAATGTCTTAATGTAACCACTTTAATCACATTCAATCAAAAACTGCCTCCACATCCTACTCGTCATTTAATTGAAACAAAAACAAAAACTATCTATCAACATATATTAAATAAAGAAATGTATCTGTGGCTGTAGAATGAATTCCAAAACAAATACTCTGTGTTATTAAATCCACCACATGGAGGATAAAATAATGAATAACCTTGTCAAGACAGCAACAACTGAATGTGCTCTCAAAGCACACACACACACACAGAGGTCACGAACACAATTTTGTTACACCATCCACGATGAACTGCTGCCACCCCCTCCAAGAAAAAGCCCATCACAATTCTAGTAATACCCTCCCCCACCCATTAACCCACTCTGAGGGTCAGCCCCTGATGACCGCCTTAACCATCCAGTAGTCAGCAGTAGTCAACACACAGACACATGTACACAAAACACACAAACACTACACTTTCGCCTCCATTCTCCCACTCACCCATGGCAAAGAAAGGAATCCCCAGCAGCGTGGAGTTGAACTTCCCGTCCGATATGAAGAAGATCCCCGCGGCTGTCACGTTGGCGATGCAGATGGTGAGCACGCCCAGGAGGCCCAGGAACGGCTTCCCCCTCAGGCAGTCCCGCATGGAGCTGGATATGGTTGCCGCCAGGAGCACGAGCACCAGGCTGACCAGCACCTCCCCCTTGGCCAGGACGCCCGTCTGGTGGAAGTCCCGCCACAGGCTGAAGGAGGTGAGGGACTGGACGTGGAGCTGGTCCGGGGCGTGCGGGGCCTCGGCCGTGGACAGCCGGCTGACCATGGCGCAGAACTCGTTCTCCCAGCGTTCGGCGATGGCGTCCTGCACCACAGGCCCGTGGTTTCGGAGGTAGTATGTGATCTGGACGGCTCGGGCGAACTTGACCTGCTGGTCGCGGCCGGT
>OMOW01105232.1:0-14828 GCA_900312555.1 Lamprogrammus exutus
GCTCTGCGCCCGTCTAACTCTGCCCTGCTATCCATCCCCCACTCTCGCCTCCGTTCTTTTGGGGACCGAGCTTTCAGTGTTGCTGCCCCCACCCTCTGGAACTCTCTACCTTCCAAAATCCGCAGTGTCTCTTCTCTGGACATTTTCAAAACCACCCTGAAAACACATCTATTCAAACTGGCCTTCAACCCTTAATTTCACCTACTCCCCCTCATGTTTCGTTTCGTTTTGTTATTACTTTTTCTTACTCTGTTAAGCGACCTTGGGTTCCTTGAAAGGCGCTATATAAATTAAAGCTATTATTATTATTAGACCTCAATGACTATCAAACTCAACAAGTGTACATAATCATCAAGACAAAGGAATAGATGTAACAACAAGACTGCCCATCCTAAAAAACAACTGAAAAGGTCATATATGCGTCCAACAAAATTTGCAACTTCCCAACTCCAACACTCCGTCAGGCATGCCTGCTTCATGCAGTTATTGACGTAGGGAGAGGTGTGAAAGTTAGGTAGTGCTAAACTTCTCTCTCAAGCTCTTTTTTCCAGTGTCTACACTCTGTGGAGACAAATGAAAGTACAAGCTTTTTTTCCATTTATATCCCAGATTATAATTGTGTGGAGATTACAATACCACATAGAAGACACAAAATTCATGTGAACAATCCCACCTCTGTGCCGTCCCCCCCCCATTAATATGATTAATGGCGTTGTGATTACCTGAACAAGGAAACAAACACATGCCCCTCTCTATGACGGAGGTCTTTTCGCCCTACCTTGTAGTGTGGAAAAGGTATAAACACATTTGCCCTCTGATTCAAGTTGGATGGACTGCGTTGGAAAAAGCATACTGCTGCTAGTTTGTCAATTATAACTAGGAATACCTCCACATGAAACTTGTCAGCTCCATTGAGACAGTGATCAGGAATTATCAGCATGTTTTTTTCTTTTCACTGGATGCTCAGACCTGTATATGTGTGCTGTAGAGTCTGACCTTTACTTTGCTTGCATGTCCACATCTTTGAGTAAATCCTCCACAAAATCGGAAACTGAACAAATCATTGCAACAGCTGTTACTACCTATATACAGATCCAGGTTTTGGAGGACTGTACCGCAGTCCTTTGTACAAACCTGACATGTTGGATGCATTGTCGTGACAAGGGCTCCTAGCAGTTTTTTAAATCAATATTGATATCCTGTAACAAAACCATTTGTCTCCACAAAATGCAAGGCCGTGACCTCCTGACAAGAACTTTATGGTGACAACACATTTGAGGACCTTTCCTTCTTCATGCATCATTGCTTTAGGTCAGAGTCAATCCCACTGCTCTGTGTTCTGCAAAATCATGTTTGGTATGGCTGTCCAGAATCATGCTCCCCAAAATTTGACAAAGTGCATGTTTCCAGCTTGAAAATCCTGAATGTCAGGGGGTTTCCTCTTGTTCCTTTTTTGTGCGCTGCTTTAAAATGTTCTTGGCACACGATGATGTGACATGTTGGCTTTTAGCTCGAAGACAAGTAAGCATATTTGCTAAACCCACCGTACAAATTTGCGTTGCCCCAATTCTTCAATTTTGTGGGGTATTTACTAACAGTAAATGAGCACAGCCACAGTTCAAGTTATTCAAATGAAGTATGGCTAATGAAGATCAGTTGCTGCATGCTTTAAAGAGGCCATTAAGCATTTGTGGAATGCAGTTCGGTGCACCAGTGTGTCTTCACAGGCTATCTGACTGATGAAATATTAGTTACAGATGTTGCTAACAGTTTTGGTACCACTCCATTTAAAACAACAAAAACAACACAATTTTCTCTGAAATAAGTTGAAACTGACAAAAGTAATTGACACCCACCATTCTTTATTCCATATTGAAAAGAACTGACACGTTGCTTTTGACTTTTGATGTAACACATTACCCCCCCTAACACACACACAACCACAGATATCACACCCCCCAGTTTAGCATTTCATGCGTCTTTTTTTGGTGCTTTAGTAAAAAACAAATGGGAGAAATTTTATTTTTGTTTTATTCATCTCCTTTATTTTACCAAGTTCAGTTGATTGAGAACACATTCTATTTTAGAACAATGACCTGACCAAGAGGCACAGTGCACAGGCACATCAGCTCTTATTCTCACCTTACTGATGCCTGCCCCTCATTGAACATTTTGATGATCAGCTTGGGCTTCTGTTGGCTGCTTGCCTCTGCCTCACTAATTTGCAGCCCTACTTAAAATATTTTGAAAAAATATATTTAAAAGAATGTGAATCAGTTATTTGTCTTTACCAACCCTTGTAGCTTATTCAATGTCACTCACCTCTCCACTTCATCTCCCTCCTCTATCTGTGCTCTCTTAGCAAAGAAAGAAGTTATTAGTATCTTCTTTCCTCTTTTCATAACCTGTAATCATCAAAGTTGTAATGCTGAGGTAATTCACAGCTTGATGTCCACCAGTCACCTGGATAAAATGAGTGCACAGGGTCTAATCTGGCTGCTTAGCCTAGTGTAGCTGCTCGTGCTAGAATTATGCAAGTGGGCTTTCAACAGCAAGTATTTCTCTACTAAAACTTCCTGTATGTCAACATCATTCAATCAGTCTCAGAATGTAAATCTGATAATCTTAACAAACTCTAAGCACATTTTATTCATCGTTAGTCCGTCTGCCATCTTGATGTTCCGACCTGTATATGATATGAGCTGGTAGCCTACTGCAGCCGCTAGTTGGTTAGCTTCATGTTAGCAGGTATTAAATTCATGGACCGAGTCGATGAACAGTTTTACACATTGTGGTGTCTATTTTCATGTCAGCTTTAGTAGCAGCAAACCTTTCCTCTCTCTTGGGCCACATGGTGAATCAAGATTCTGTTGTGGGGAAGGAGTCTGTTTTTGTGACAGCCATTTGTGGTTGCCGTTTTTTCTTTGACCATCTGCACCATCTGCTGGTTGGATGCCCGCATAGCGGCAAAAGTGAACAAAACAAAACCAAAGTGGCAACCCCGCCACCCTCCCAATTCTTGTCTTTTCACTTTGGCACAGGAGGAAAAGGCTTTGGTAACCACCAAAGAATTCTGTATGCAGGAATAAACCTGCAATATTGATGCTGTCATGTCTTCACTGTGATTTATCACGATAAAAAGCATCAGTTATCTGATCTCTCTCTTTCTCCTTTCTCTCTTTCTTGTATGTGAGGCCATTAGGCTTCTACTTTTTGCTTACTTTTAAAAGTTGTATGTGAAAAACCACAGCTACAAAAATTGTAACTGTCCCAACTCAACTGTACACGTTAAGTTGATATACGGAGAAGAGATTCACATCTCTGTCAGAACTCGACAGGACCCAACACTTCACGTCAAGTTAGTCCAGATTCTGATATAATTCTGTAAGATACACATTGGGTTCAAAATGTCACATTTGGGTTCAGCTCAGCTGGCCACATCAGCGCTTAGCGTGTGCACTGTGCAGCTGTCAGTATGGTATAAGCAGTAAAGTGTAATATTACCCCTGCTGGCGTAAGGGTAAGGAGTTTCCTTATATTACTATTTAGTGGTTGAAAACATAAGAAAAAAATCACCCAGTGACTGTTGTGATTCTTTTATTTGACGTCTCACCTTTACTGCTGATGAGTCCATCATGTTTGTGCCAGTCCAGTTCAAAACTGTAGAAACAGATCATGTACTCCAGATCCATCAGAACAACCACGAGAGAGTTCAGCTGATCTGCCAGCCAGAAGTCTGCGAACCCCACGCGATGAAATGGAGCTGTCACAACTCTGAACTTTGGGAGGAAGAAAAACAAACAAAGTGAAAGGAGAGAGGCTAATGACATCACAGGAACATTCAGAGTTAAGGATTGAGAGATTTCTGCTGTTTTTTAACATTTGAAATTAAGCAATGATTTTGTTAAGCCAAGTCAAATTATCAGATGACAGCAGTGTAGTAGTTCTAGATCTAGAACGTTTACAACTTTATCACCAATGGCTGGTCCCAGCTTCCTATAGAGAAAAATTAGGAAAGCTTGTGTATTGCTCATAGGCAGTTTATGGTTAGACTGGTGGAAATAAAGCAATATTTTTCCTGAAGATGTTATATAGTGTCAGCTTAAATACTGTCTACCTCTCAAAACATATTAATGGCCACAAAGACCTTAATCTATTGTACCATCAAACCATCAATACCTATGGCAATAATGGACATGTAAACTATAGAGATAGGCAAAGGTCAACATGACGCCTATAAAATATATAATGTGTTGTTACCAAGAGTTTGAGCAGCCAGAATCGTGACTTGTAGTAGCAGGTCTTGAAGGGGTTGATGAGGAAGAGGAGAAAGAAGCCATACAGAGCCAGGGGGTTGGCTTGCATTGGTACAAGGATGTTATCACTGAAAAGACACGACAGCAGGCTGACACACCACAGCACCCCCAACAGGCCTGCAATCTGTACACACAAGCAGGAAATGATTAATTAGAACATGAAGACAAACACTAAATTTACTTGCACCCAGTAATCTCATTATTTGTTGGTATTACAATTAAGGCAAAAATGTGAGTGAGACCTATACATGGATGGAGTATTTAGGATTCTGAGTTTCTCTGAATATACATGACGAATCATAGCATGAGCGTCCACCAGGTGAGGAAATGCATGCAGAGGTGGTTTACTACGACTATGATGCACATGCCTGAATAAATCAACAATCGCATTATCTGTTACTTGGAATAAGCATAACTCCATTTATTTATTTTGATCGCATTATATGCTATACATGACATTTGATAAAATACAATTAATTGCCTTTTTCTGAGTATGACTGAGGTTTTAGCATGCACATGCACACGTACTGAAGGAGGCATAGGCCCTCCTATTTGAGTTTAAGATTTAATACTGAGCTCCCAAAGTGAAATGAAATGATCTCCACTGAAATTACTTTGTGCATCTTGAATATCATTGCCATCAAAATCACGTGATGTCACTCCTGTCAGTGAGCACTAATCTGCCTGGTGGCGCCTCTTGATGTTCATTGACATAGCACAAATAATCCATGTTGTCTCATTTGATAAAGGACTTTAAACTGAAGTTAAAACTGCCTCCTTGGAGGTTTAGTTTAAGCTCTCCTTTACTCCTGGAGAACTAATCTTTAACCTTGAAATCAGATCATTTAAATCTAGATTAAGTTATATCTAGAACTACTTCAATCCATAATCCAGAAAACAAATTAGAGTTGATCATGTTTGAAACAGCATTTTAGTCTATGACGAGGCTTAATCTCTGCTAAACCACCCCATAGTGTGTGTCTCTATTTTACCAGTGTAAAAATGAGCTAAAATTGCTATTTCAGGTCTCACTGAGGGACCAGTCTTCTAATTGTTGAGGCACAGCTAAATTAAATGACATTTGAAGTAAAGACGGACAATTTTGAATTGTTTGAAAACTAAATCTCTCCATATAGTCCGTACAATTAATCTTCTGGAGCAAAAGCTATATTTTTTATGCTTTCTTAAACGGCAAACACAAAAACAAAACCCAGTCAAGACATACAAGCCCTAGAGAATCTTCATTTCTGAGTCAGAACACTAACATTTCTGTAGTGCTTTGTCTATGTCTCAGCAAAGCTTTCTGTTTTATACAATTTTACCTTTTTGGTACCACGTGGAAAAGACATATTAATCAATACTTATTTAATACTCATTTGAGGATCTATCACTAAAGGCATTTAAGCCATTTATTACATTTGTCACCATGTCTGCATGCATCAGTGTATTCATACCTCAAACAGATGTTGGTGGGAGAGGTTGTTTCTAGGGTTTAGCTCAAATATTAGTACGTGGTTAACTCCTGCCTGTCTCCAGCCATATGTGTTGATGCCTAAAAGATAAACAACATATAGAAACTTTAGGCAAAATGATGCTTGTGGTTTGTTGTACTATTATGAGGACAGTGGTGATTATGGATTATAAGTAAAGACAGTGTTTGTTTCATAATACTGACCACCTTCCTGAACTGAATGAACACAAAGTGGAGTCCCACCGTACAGTCACAGTGAGTATGCATGTGTGTACCTAACAGGAAGAGGAACTCTATTAACAGGAAACCTCCTCTGTAGATCCTGATCATGGGCCAAACATTAGCACTACGGATCACGACAGCTCCTTGTGACAGCAAGACAGAAGTAGGGAGAGAGATGGAAAGAGAATAAGAGGCAGATTAAACCTGATAATTTAAAAAACTCGCTTACTTAACAAATTTAATTTTTCAAAACAGAAAACATAGCTTTCTTTCCCATTTATTAACTCTTGGGCATTCAGTGTATCATCCTTCAAAGTTTCATCAGAATCACTGCAGAATTTATGACTTTCAAATGTTGACATTCAGTTGTCATGACAATGAAAATGCCACACACAAATAAGCAGATTTCTTCTTTAAAATGTTACTTTTAAATCCTGGGCCTCATGCCTGTGCTTTTAAGAGAATTAAGTCAAGTAATAATGTGTTACATCTAGCTATTAGGAGAGATACATTCATTCTCTCATTTGTCCTTTTTAAGGATGACTCAAGTTTTTACTTCCTGAAACTATATTCTACAGCTCAAAACATCTGAGGAAATCCTGACGGTGTTAACTGAAACTCAAATTTAAGGAAGTAAAAACTGAGTCAGCAAATGATTAAGGAGCAAACGGTTTCCCAGACAGAGGTTAAGCATCGTCGAAGAGTAACATGTTTTTTTAAACAAATTCAAATTTGTTTTCTGGGTCAGGCATTGAAGTAGTCCTACATTTAAATTCAGCTAAATTTAAATGATTTTTTTCTTGACTCTTTCTTGGTTAAAGATTAGCATTACTCCTGGAGTAAATGAAGGTTTAAATACGAGGGAGGCAGATTTAATTTCAGTTTAAAGTGTTTATCATCATGGATTATTTAAAGCATGCCAGTGAACACCAACTGAACAAGTGCTGACTGGCCGGATTGACCATTACAGATTTTGACAGTAGTTTTTGAAAAATATTCCAAATGCATAAAGAAATGCAGTGGAGATCATTTCACTTTGGGAGTCAAGCATTAAATGTTTGACTAGAAGAGGAAGGCCTACCACCTTGTCTCCACGTGCTTAAGCTATCCAAGTGTTTGGAAGAGTTGATTTCAGTGCCTTCAAAAAACAACCTCAAGCTATCCAACTGTTTGGAAGAGTCGATTTCAGTGCCCTCAGAAAACAATGTGGTTTGAACAAAGACAATGCTGCATTGTCATCATTATAAAAGCTGTACTTCACAATGACAGCATGCTTGCCCAGATCCTCCAATAGAAGAGGAGGACCGTCCAGATGGTCTCACAGTTGAAACGGAGGACAGAGAAGGACTTGCATACAGAGTTGCTTTTGTTTGTGTCACTTTCCTAACCATGCTGATATACTGATCCTTTTCTAATTATGTACTCTTCTGCATCTGCTTTGATCAAATATATTTCCACATGTAACATGTAATGTGAATTAAATACATTTTGAGGCAAAGGCTCATGTTTTGTTGTTGATCTGTTTCTTCTCTGTAGTGTTCATGGCTGAGTAAGTTGACTCCAAGTACTTGTGCAAACAAAGAAGGGCATCCCTTTCTGTGCAAATGGTTACAAAGTTGGAAAGTCTGATTCTGACACCAAACTGCAAAAACACCTTCTCTGTCTCACTGTCCAAAGTAGCACAGCAGGGCACACCTACAGTATGAAGTACTGAAGTGAGAGTCACATCGCTGAATCTGATCTCAAACTCTCTCCTCAGATCCTCCAACACTTCCACTAACACTCTGTGGCTGAAGTGCTGAAGTAGGGATGGGTCATTGATGAGTGACAGCTCTCAGTTTTGGGAAATGAACAAGCCCTTTGTCAGATACATAAAGTGTTGTTATTTTGTTCTGGAATGCTCAAATCACATTTGACATGTTACTTGGAAGCTTATCTCTCCCTTTAAGCTGCAAGCTGAGCAGGTTCAGGTGACATGAGACATAAGTTCAAAGGGCTAGTTGTATATACTCTCTGGTTCACATGAATTTCAGGGAGGAGACTTAGAATGCATTCTAGCACTTTCTTTCTCCAGCCATCACACCTTGGTGAGCATCACCAAGCCACCATACTCTTTGTCTGATTTATTCAATTCATTCTTGGAACTGAGGGTGTTTTAGCGCTCTTGAGACAATAAAAAAGTTTGTTATTTCAGAATTTTGAAACAAGTGACTTCTGGTGTATGATGGAAACGTGAGACTAACCATTGCATGTTTGGGACACTGTCTGTGCACTTGCAAGACATGACCAATTAACCTCTCTCTCCTAAAAACAAGTGCATTCAGTATGTCCTTACTTCTAGTTTGTTCTTATAAACTAATTTAGTCTTTTGGGAATGTCACCCAGACCCACAGCTGGGCAACATCTGTCCATGCTTTCATCCACCACAATGCTGAAACAAGGTACTGCTGAAAAATCCACTATTAACTGGTCAATAATGTTGTTGCCGTTATCTTCCATCCACTTCATTATGGCTGAATCAGATCACTGCAAGGCTTTTATTTGCTTCACAATTGCATGTTTGTTGTAAAAGTCTGCAAACAATGTTTCTGCTGTAGCCAACAAAACAAGCCTGAACTGTGTCTGCGTCAGAGAGGGTAGTTTCTTTGCCTTTGTCAAGGTCTAAGCAATTTTAGTTGTTGCCTCAGTTAAAAGCTTGGCTGTAGACGTAGCTCTGTGGATGAGTTGTTGCTGCTGAGAAACTGACACTTAAACCCTGCAACCCATTGTGCTTGAAATTCAGAAAATTCTGTGTCGATTCTCCTGAGTTGCAATCAATAAGCCTTCGAGGGCTTCTGCTCGGAAAAAATAATATTAGGCAAGAATAAACTGAATTACATTTCAAATGTAAATTATAAAGTCGTTACAACACCTTTTAACAACACAAAAGCTATATGTAAAGAAAAATCAAGTTTTATCAACTAGAAAATGATGCAAAGCAAAATCTGTTACCATTCACTGTCTGTGCCGCCATTTTGTCATGACATTACTCAAATAAGTCGGTCTCGTCCTTCGTCATCATTGTCTTCTTTTGGTGCTCTTTAGTTTCCTCAGACCCAACATTGATTTGTTTTGCTTCCCCTGGTTTACAACTTTGTTTAACTAGAAAACGATATATTTTTGCTCCATAGTGCACAAGTGATGGCTGTGGTGTTGCCAGATTGGTTCATTTTCCACACCACAATTCCCCAATTCAGCAAATCAGCCCATTAACAAGCCTGTGGTGCTTCAACTGAGTACAGGGCGGTCAAATCTGGTAGCCTTGCAAGGGACTGAGCAGAAGTGACTGTTTTTGTCAGGCCCATGGATTGGTTGCATTATAATATAATTATTATATTCCAAATGAGATGCAAATTTAAGCAAGCTGCGTGCACACAGACACAGGCAGTGGCAATGTCTCACTTAGAAGTGGAGCTCTACAAGCAGATTATTCTGCTAACTAGACATGTCTTTTTTGCCATTACACCAAAGAAAACAGCACAAAGTGCGTCTTACACGTGTAGCAGCTCATTAACATCCATTACAGCAACAGGACACTACTGTACTAATTAACATATTATAAGCTTTATGAATGAGACTAAATTATTTCAGTTCTTACTTAGTGTTTTATGAATGACCCCCAATGCATCAGCAATTTGATATGTGTGTGTGTGTGTTACCTGTAATGACCACAGTAACTACTAATACGAGGAATATTCCACAGTAAAGGCCAACTCTAAAGGTGGTCCAGGCAGGAGCAGGCTGCAGGCAAAAAGACACAACCGAGAGAACACGATGAGACGAGCAGTAACATTTCTTTCACTATAATTTAAAAACACTTTAAAAAGTTGTTTCTTTTTTTTCCTCAGCACCTGTGGGACAGCGCCATCACACTGTATCAATCAAGAAGAAAATCCCAGTCAGGTGATACCAGTGTCAACATGCATGCAAGTGTAGCCAACACATACAGGCCATTGGTGCAACGAGGTGACTCGTAAATTAAGAATATGTGGTGCCATGATATTTCGCAGCATTTCCTTTAACATGTGCATTTTTGAGCAGAAGGGGATGATAATAGCTTCCATTAAAATGCATAAATAACTTAAAATTACTGAATTATCATATATTCTATTTTTGTTATCACATCTAACTGACAGTGAGTGTATGAACATTATGGACTGTGTGTGTATGTGTCTGACCTGAGCAGCTCCCAAGGGAGGGACCCTCAGCCTCTTCATGGCCTTCTGCCTGTCACCCCCCTCCAACTCTGTTGTTACCAATGCCTGAGAGAGAGGGGTGGGGTGATGTGTGCTCCTGATAAATGTTTGCCCATTAATTTTACAACGTGTGAGTGCGTGTGTATACCTCAGTCTCAGAGATGAGCTGGGTGATTTTCTTGCACGTGTAGAATGGAGCAACTTCAACATGGGCTACCCTCCAGTCAGCCCCCCGTGATGTTTCCAAAATCTTATCATGCTTCTTCAGGATCTTCCTAAAGCCTGTGAAGTTCAGGTTCTTGACAGACAGAGAGTGTGGTGATTAATTAATTGAGAACAAAAATCAAAACTAAACAAGCCTATTTCTGATGTAACTAATCCTTCAAGAACAGTGCTGTGGCATGAGTTTGGCATAAATTATTTTTTTAGTGGATGTCATTACAAAAGAAAAAGCAGAAACATATTTGCTGTTAAATATGAGTGTGTGTACAGGTATGTGTACCTGATAGTTCTGCAACAGTATGAGGCTGAGGTAAAACTCTGAGAAAGCCAGCTGCAGGTCCTTGATGTTTCTGTGTTTACATCTTTCCTGTTGAGACAGAGCAAACACAGTCTTCCTCCTCCTCAGGCCCCGCCCATTAGCGGCACTCTCCCTCTGGGCATCCAATGATGACTGCAGCTCGTTCTGCAGCGTGGCGAATCGCCTCTGGGCTTCAGCCAGCTTTTCTGGAGGGAAGACCAGGACAGATTGAAAAATAGAACCCTTGACACGCACGCACGTGCACACGTACACGCACACGCACACCACCACAGCTGATTATTTCTAGTTGGTGATTTTAGACAAATATAATCTCCAGTATATACTGTATCAACAGCAGTGTTACTTGTAGTCATTACCTGAGTAGAAGGTGTTGATCTTCGCCAGCTCTTTTTCACATGTCTGGAAGAACTTCTCCTCAAACTTGGCATAGTATCTTTTAACTGTATCCTCATCTGTAACTACAGATGAAAGAGCTGTTGGATCAGAATGTTCATTACACAGCACTCTGAAGCAACTTGATGAAGATGGAGATGGGAAATGAACGGGAGTGAGGAAGAGGGCAGTTAAGAGGTGTTGTTAAGACTGAAGGGCTTCAGAAAAAGTGTTTTCGGGGTTAAAACACAACAGATGAGAGCATGGGAATGAAGAGGTAAGAGAGGCTGATTAGACAGTAAGGATTAGATAGTACAACATTAGGGTTACTCTGTAAAACTGCCATTATGTGTTCAAAGCCCTTTAGTGTCCTCCTCTGACCAACAGACAGAGCAGTAAAACAGAGCAGCTGTAGAGTGTATACTGTAGTTGAACTTTCTTAAGGGTCTTAAAAAAAGTTTTTTAGCTGTTTTCCCATGTGCAATTCCAAATGGACATATTAAGATAAGATGAGATAATCCTTTATTTGTCCCACAACGGGAAAATTTGCAATGTACATCAGCAAAAGTGGACAGTCAACTAGAAGTAGCATCACTACAAACTAAGACTAAAGCTAAAAACAATAAATAAGCAATTATAAGTAAGAGGCAATATAAACAATATAAACAAGGCAAGAAAATACAAAAACTATGTCTGAGGTAGATATTCTCAATGATGGCTGTTCTTATTGTGTTCATTAATCAAATAACTACTTGTTTACATGGATCAATGCTGCTTTTTATAAGAAGTCATTCACCACTGATATGTTGGAGGGTCATCCAAACCATAGCCAAATTACCCTGAAATGTAATCGTCTCTGCAAATATTTTCTGAATAGTTTCCCTTTTATTACTAGGTACTGTATCCTAGTATTCTTGACACAAAACCACAAAATATTAATTTTGGGTTGAAAATGGGTCTAATAACTTAAGACATTGTCAAAAAAGATATAATAGGTCTTAAACAGAGAATATTGTTACTGGCCCAGACTTGAGACATGAGCAAAATAGAATTTCACACAGGACTGGGTGATAATTTATGCTAATGTTATGGTTTACGCCAGAAATGATGTGACCATAATGCTTGTCACTTTTCCATAAAATCATATCGTGATAATATTTGGAGACAGTGTTTTTTTGTCCAGTTATACACAATCTCACAGTGTGACAATGTGTATGATTGAGGGTGGGATGAGTTTCATGACATTTTACAATGTGATTTAAAAAGTTTCAGAAATGTAACACACATCAATACATACAATATGTTTATTGTCTATATTGCCCACACCTACATTCTCTTCAAGCTTTATTCTATCTATTCTAATTGAAAATATGATTCAAAAGCCCGGGGGGTGGGGGGATTTCACATGCCATCAAATATTTAACATTTGTTTAACATTGTTTAAGTATGGTTTATATCTACTACTGGCAATTCCATAATATTTGCTTTGTGGTCTGTTACTTTGGTGCTGATAAATTGTCCACAAGTGATCATCATTTTCCTTTTGTTCCTGGAGTTGGGTCCAGCTCTTTAGGGAATGATTTTAGGTAGATGTTTAATAAATTCCTGGCATGACATTAGATACGATGTTAATTTAGGGTTGTAAACAGTCTTTGAAGAACTCAATAATACATGCACCAATACCTTATGTAAAAAGAACTTGTGTTATTAGAGACTCTCTCGCTCTTCTCAGTCTATGTGAAGATTTGCCTGATCAAATCTAATTTCAAAGGAGCTTAGAATAAGAATTGTGGTGAAACTGGATAAGGCAGCAAATGGATATCTAAAGACCTGAGGCCTCATTTATAAAACATTGCATAGAATCCCGACTAAATCATTGCGTACACTGAATACAGAGAAATGGCGGAGGCAAGAATAAAATCTGTTTTATAAAACCGTGTGCATGCCCAAAAAACACATATCCTGCCCACTACACTCCCACAATTTATTATAAACGGTCAATGCAAATGAATTATTGCATACTGAAATGAGCCAGTGTTGTACCGTAGTTGTTCAGCAGAATGGCGACGTCTGAACCCAACACCAAAAGAAAAACTTTACGGTGACAGAAGTTTACATTCTTGTGCGAGGTGGACATGAGAAAAAATGTTTTGCTCAGGGGCTGTAGCAGTGGGATAACACTTTTTATTTTTTTTTCAACTGGAAATCAGTTGAGTGAGAGAATGTTGCTGCCACTGTTACTGTGTATTATCAAGTAATATAGTCTGTGGTTCTGTTACCTCTACAAGATGCAGCATAACTTCTTCCCAGATTTGTGTGGCATGTGGTGGATCTGGATGATGGTCCTATCTCTTTAGATTCAGGAAAGTTTGTCTTTTCTCACATGACCCATCAGCATTTCAGCAGCTCTGTGCGCTAAGACTGCGGGTGTCTCTGCGCCTCTCATCAGTGCTCTGAGGATTTGGAAGCGGAGTGAGGAGCGCATGAGGGGAGCGGCTGTCACTACAGGATTTTACTGAGGCAATCTAAAACTGTAAATCAAATATTTAAATGTTGTGATTTTTTGTTGTGGGAGGAGCAGAAAATATACCTATAACTTAACAGCACGTTTACTTACCAGCAGTATCGGCATATATACGGATATGTGGGGGAATCCAAATAATAAATTTGCTTCTTTGAATAGAAATGATTTGAGCCACAGGAATTACACATTTGAACCATAAATAGATCGACTATGTAGAGGTGTTGTTTGGGAGCAAGTGTTGAACTACAGACATTCTGACGTGAACACATGTGCATTTACACTGTCGGTGTAGATCAGACCTGGCATTGCACAGCCCCCAGGCGACATCTGGCCCTTTGGCTGTCCCTGACTGGCCCGCGTGAGGTAAATGGTAAATTAGGAGTCAAATGTAAATAAGTGTACATCATGCACGCAATACAATTGCTCATTGTACTGTATTTATTTTGAAGGTGACCGCTATTTTTTAAATTTACATACGTTCGTGCGTGTGGGCGTGCGTGTGGGCGTGCCTGCAAGCGTTTGCGCCTTCACTTTAATGTTTTGGCGAACAGACGTTTACGAGAGAAGTGAGTTAGCTGTTAGCCCTCAAAAATGTCAGCTCACCTTAAAAAAAGAAAGACTGACACAGAATGTAGAGTTTCTAACAAAACATGGACTTCTAAGTGTATATTTACTGAAGTCAAAGGTAAAGCCGTGTGCTTAATTTGTGGAGTACAGATCGCTGCGTTTAAGGATTTAAGGATCGCCATTACGAGACTAAACATGCAGAGAAATACAAGAAAATGCCTGATGCAGAGCGGGCACGGACATCTGAAGCTTTGCTAACTACGTTGCAAAATCAACAAGGACTTTTTACCAAGGTTCACACATCCAGGGATGGAGCAGTCAAAACCAGCTTTGTGATATCCCACAAAATTGCTAAAAACAGTAAGCCATTCTCTGATGGGGAGTTTATCAAAGAGTGTTTGGTGGACTCTGCAGCCCTAATATGCCCTCAGAAAAAAGAATTTGAGAATGTGTCCCTCTCCAGGCGAACTGTAACGAGAAGGATCTGGAGCTTCAGCTGCAAAACAAACCGGACGATTTTGACTTTTTCTCCTTAGCTCTGGACGAGAGCTGTGATGTCACAGCCCAGTTACTCATCTTT
>OMOW01105245.1:0-10902 GCA_900312555.1 Lamprogrammus exutus
TTTTTTTTTCCTTCAGATTTGGTAGCTTCCTTCTTTGTTCATACTTTACAAAACACCATGGTTTGCTCTGAATCCATTGTCTAAAACTCAAACCATCTCCATATCAAAGGGTTTTTTTTTTTTAGTACTAAGTCTACATCTCTTGCTGCACCGATCTCATGCCCCTTCCACACCGAAACTGGCTCTCACACAAGAACAGTGGTGGATGAGTATGTCGGGCTGTTGTTGTCTTTATTCCCAATTTTGTTCGCTTTGTTTGACGTTAAATGTAGCTTTATGTAACACACAAGCACAAAGACAAAACGATTTATAATCACAGCTGCTGTGGTGTGGATTGTGACGAGCTCAATGCCGTTATCAGCCACACAAAGCTCAACGATTTTAGACAAGGTCTGGACAGACCGGTGTCTGTCTGTAACTGCCTGTCGCTTTCACATGAGCAGCAGGGAAATTATGTGTTTTCAGGTGTTGTCGTGTTGACAGCCAGCTTCTCTAAAACTCTGAAAACGCGAGCATGGACGAAGATCATTTTCACACCTAAACTGAGTTTTCAAAATTATCCAGACAACTGTGGATGTCGCCTAACACTTTTCTTCACTTGCAGTCGCCATCTTACTTAGGCTACCCTTGTGATCTCACAAGACTATGCAGAGTAGCTTGGAGATGACTAACAACACAGCAATGAGTTGAGAATAGGTGAGAAGTAGCCTAGCACTGTCTTTACAAAATTCAATTGGCCATTTTTCAGCCCATTCCTAATAGGCACTGCACGTTCAATACTTAATACAAACTAAATATTAATACTGGATCCAACCTGGCCAGTAACTGTGCTGTCCCCCAATCCATGTCAGGGTTTTCCCTACCATTATACGGCTTAGCCTAAGCATTTTTCTGCGGCACCCACGCCAAAATGAAACAAAACAAAAATAAAACAAAACAAAAAGCGCAGTGGGAAAAAGATAGTTTGGGCGCTCCATTTGTTGTTCTCAGTGCCCACTGCAGGGGCCCACGAAGGCTGCACAGGAGAAGAATTGACGCACCAGCTACCTACGCCCCTTTCAAAAGATTGTCAACTGGTTTCTAAGGGATACATTGATTGAGTTTCTTGGTCATCCGACGTGTGTGGACCTCCATCTGGCGGTATAGTATACAAACATTTTGTGAAAAGGTTTTACAACAGCAACAAGAGCAGGAAGGTGAAATGCTCAAAAGATGGCTGTGAGATTTGCAAGTGATACGCCTTAATTTATTTCAATGAAATCTGTTGTCAAAGTTACCGATGTGGGTTTTTTTTTTTTTTTTTTTTAATGCAATATCATACAATTGCTTTTTATTACATAGTGTAATAGATTCACTGTAAGCCTGGTTTTACCAATGTGGCTGGACGATGTGACTGTTAAAATGTACAACATGTACAGGACACCCGTATGCAACATACGATTTGAACATCGTTGAATCAACATCAGTTGAATCAAAGTCTTCTTATTTCACGAATGTGGCAACGCTGATGGTCCAAAATTATGTGAAAATGCACAGTTTTCAGTTAAATAACTTAAAATTTTGTTGGGGAGGGGACCCTGTGCCGCGCCCCCTCCCCACAGGACAACAGCACCTAAGACCTAAAAAAAGCTAGAGAAAACCGTGCATGTGCTATAAATTTCTACCTCAGGCCCCATGCAGCATCTGCTTCAGCATCGCTTTGGCCAAATAAAAAGAGATTGTGCTGCAACTTCATTCTGCCTCAAGAAATATGACTCATGGAGTCATTGCTAGAGCACACAGAGCTTGTCTTGCGTTTGCGAACCAGACTAGCTCTGATGTTCCAGATCAAAAGGTTTGTCTGGGATAAAACGCTCAGGTTAAAGCCAAATTGCTGCTTGTGCTCATCACTGAAAAACGGAAAGTCCAAGCAATCCAGAGATGCGTCCTGACCCAGTCTTGAAGCTATCCTAGATGCCCCAATATTTTCAAGCATGTCTAAAAAATATCGGCACAAAATTTGAGATGCTCTTCTAATTGGAGTCCCTCAAATAGGAAAGAGCCAATGGAAGCATGAGTGGAGGAAGAAGTGATGAAAAACATCATGGCTTTCAGCCCCCTTTCATACACTTGAACAGCAACTACCTCTTCCTTGTTTGTGTCCATATTGTCTAGTTCACAGTTAGTATGTTGACATGCACTTTAAAACTCAGATTATACTGCAAATAAGGCAATAAATGGGCTTTTTCAAACGTCATTACACCTTATTGGCACTTTGCATGGAAACTGGCACAAATCGAAGTATGCTTATTCCATGTAACAGACGTAGATTGTGTGATTGTAAATCGATATATTCAGGCATGTAAATCTCTTAACGAAAGTATGCTGCCTCAGTGTGTGTCTTCTCAGATGAGGTTTTGTTGGTATCGATTTCAGGCATTTCTCATCTCCTTCCAGGTGAAACATAATTCATGCACCTTGTCTGCACTCAGTTGTGTTGTGTGTGCACCACAATGTCATTAATACATATGAATGTGGAAAGATTGCAATTGAGCAATTTTGGGATTACTGTATAGTCGTGTCTTCTCATATTGGACTGCCTGAAGCATCAGCCATTGATATTGATGCTTACATCTACAAATGTCTCGTTAAAATGAGACACACAGCCAATGTTTGAAAAAACACAATTGTTCCTCGCTCCCAAATAACCAAAGTATTTGTTAAACCACTGGATGTCCACAGAAGATCTTACGCAGAAAGTAAGCAGGTCAAAAAGAAGACAAGCACACACATTAACTCCAATGAAAACGTTTGCGCAAAATCCCTGTTCCCTTCATCTGCTGTCATTACATCAAATAATTTAAATAAAAGCGCTAATCCATACGACATGATCTTCTCACATCATTAAAGAGAATAATAGAAGAGCAACAGAAGAAAAGACCTTGATATTAAAACTTGACAGATGCACAGAGATAAAAATTCAGTCTATATAAGCCACACAACAAAATTGATAAAAACCATGTGAGTTAAGTGTGTTTAAGTATAGTCTTGAAAAAATAAATAATTAAGTTCTAATTGAGCATCTTATCAGACAAAACCACTTGTGCTCTCTAAGCATCTCCGTGCCCTCTACCAGCCAACCTCCTCTAAAACTCAATGACAGAATAATCACATAATTTCTTGCCTGGTTTAATATTTTCCCCAAGAAATATAAAGCTTTCATCATCCTCAATATTCAAGAAGCACAAAATGCTAATGAGCAAGTTGTATTGTATCTTTGAGCATGATTAGACAAGCAAACACAAAAGGCATTATAATCAATCTACCAAAACGTATAACTTTCGAAAATGGACACAGTGACAGTCAGACCTACTTTATGCAACGATACGTAGGGTGTGTTGAGGTGTGGAAGCAGGTAAGTTTTTCTCTATACATTTCTCTTCCTTCACATAACTACTTCTTCCATCACTATTCACTTATCAACTTGTACCATGCCATGAATACCTTCGAGGAGAGATAAGAGAGCATGTCCTGTTCTGCCTGTTTATTGGAGTCATCATGTAAAGACACACAGAAGAGACAGAATTTTGTTAGCTGTGGCATTTATGGATGTGATGAAGTAATGGAGGGCCACACAAGCTCGGACAATGGCTCTGGAGTGTACTCATCAGAACAGCCTAAAAAAATCCCCCTTCCCTTCTGTATGACAGCAGGCTTTTTACCTAACCTTTGAATGTGAGCATTCTGAGCAAGTATAAACATGGTTGCTCGCCATGTCGTACAAGCTATTTCTTTTGAAGCATAGTGAGGCCTTAAAGAGAATGTGACAGAAAAGAGGGAAGAAAGAATTCAGAGGGCACACAGAACTCCCTAATATACCAAAAACAACATAGTCACATTTGTACAGGTACTAGAATCTGTCAATAGGTAGCCGCACACACACAGCAACCAAACTATTTCCTTCTGCAGTCAGTGGTTTATTGATAGGATTCAGTAAAAAAACAAAAAAAAAAACAAGCTACAAAATACACCCACAGACCTGAGTCAGTACAACCCTCAGCTTGTGCAAGTGAAAAAAAATTTAAAAATCTAACTGCACATATCAGACTTCTGTGTCTTTTCACAGTGCTGGTCTTGTAGTACACGGTCTTGAATGGGTTTTGTCCATTGTTCTTTAATTATTCAGGTGTGTGTCCACCAGTTTATATTTGGATGTTTGTAAATGGTTGAGGGTAGACTCCATCTGTGGTGCTGTGAGCCCTGTGGAAGCTTCAAAACAAGCTGTACGTGTAGGAGAGCAGGGTGGGTGGACTGAGGCATCGAACGAGGTGGTTTAAATGATACGTGGAGGGAGCCTGAGGGGCTACTGATTACTTGTTATTGACATTTCATTTAGCTAGCTATTTCAGATACAAATGTCTCTCAGTCTAGTGTAAAGCAAAAGCATTACAACATTAGCTGACAACTATAGACTGCGTTACAAGTTTATTAAGTATACCTGTACTAGCAAACGTAATATAACTGTAGCCCTGAAATAAATTGTACCTTTGGGAAGCTTAAAATGTTCAGTTTTTGTCGACATTGTGTCAGAGAGGTGCCGATTCAACTGTTTTCTTTTCTTTTTTTTTTTTCTTTTTTTTTTTAAACCAAAGAACAGTAACATCATAGTATCATATAAATGGATTGGATTATGCTAAAATATGATTCTAATATTCTGTCCACCTGTGCTGGACAAAGCATTTGAAACACCACTCAATGTAATGCAGTTCAGCACAAAAAAAATAACACAAATCTAAATAAACATTTCTTTCACGGTGTATGCTTCATAAAAGGAATTAGTTGCAGGGCTGCTGGATTGGATAGCATTAGAGTGTACAGGTGTACCTGACAAACCAGAGGGCTTTTGTGCATGCAATCATTGGCACAGATATTGGTCATTTGAAGCATACCTTTGGGACTTTGAAACATTACATCTTAATTATCACCTGCCACCTTCATGCATCATGGCACCCAAAGTGAATCCAAAGCAGAAATTTACTTAACTGGTATTGACAAGGACAGGATGCCCAAGTATTATCATCCCAAAAGTGGAACTGCGTGAGCTCAGTATTACAAGGTTACATCCAGTATTTTGGTCAAAAATTTGTCAAGCACGCAGTCAGTAAAGGATACTTAATGTTCTTGTGGGGTTAGTTTTGTATTTTTCAAATTTAGGAGTTTAATATTCTAAACCCAGTCAGTCTATGGAAGAGGTAAACTAGCCAGAGTTTATGACTAATTGCTAAAGTAAATAAAAGTACCTGCATCAACAACTTCCATTGAGCTGGACAAATAACCATTATTAATCCTTCATTAACAAAACTAAATTGTCATTGTGATATTGTAGTACACAGGTTGCCAATAGCTTTCAGTGTTAGTGTATATGCTATATACCTGTGAACATCCATGCATCCTTTCTCTATACCTGCTCATCTTGAATGGGGTCGTAGGGAGAGGGGGCTGGATTCTAGATCTTAGCATTGATCGGACAAGTACACTCCAGCAGGGTTTTCCCTACCATTATACGGCTTAGTCCTTATGCGCCCAAGTGTTTTTGAGCAGTGCTCAGAGCCAAACAAATAAAATTTTAAAAAAAAACTGCACATCAATTTGTGTAATTTCGAGTAGTACTGCGATCTCCATGTTTGGACGAGCGTTGTTTATGTCTGGTGAGCGTGTAGTTAGTGACGTAAAGTTATTCTTTTTGCGCAGGTGGGTCACTTCAGAAATGTGATTTGTTCAGACTGCTATCGCATGCAGGCCACATTCAAAGATCAATGTGAACAGCCTAACAAAAAAATCTGATATGAGCAATAAATCGGAATTGAGCACCAAGGCTTTTAGTCTGAACGTAGCCTAAAAGACAGATGTCTGCTGTCAGGTGGCCATCGATGGACCTCAATCTGGCAGTATAGTACACAAAAATTTTGTTTTAAGGTTTTACAACAGCAAGAGGAGCAGGAAGGTGAAGTGCTCACGAGATGGCTGTGAGATTTGCAAGTGATACACCTTAATCTATTTCAATAAAATCTATTGTTAAAGTTGCTAATGTATTTTTTTTTTGATTTTTAATGCAATATCATAAATCAAACAAAATTCCTTTTTATTACATAGACTAACGGATTCACTGTAACCCTGGTTTTACCAATGCGGCTGGACAATGTGACTGTAAAAAAGCACAACATGTAAAGGACACCCGTATGCAACATACAGTACAGTGGATTTAATCAAAGTCTCATTTCACAAATGTTTTAGTGCTGATCTTCCAAAATGATGTGAAAAAGCATAGTTTTCAGTTAAACATGTACAATATTCTTGGGTGGGACCCCATAACTCCCAGCTACTTTGCGGCGCAAACTAGGGGCAACAGCAACTAAGACCAGAAAAAAAAACTTGGGAAAACTTTGATACTAGACTTGAATGTAACTGATGGGGTAATTTTGCATTTATACACATTCAAACTGTCAACGCATCTCTTCTATGTGTTCATGTCTATGTGTGCATCCTGTAGCTTTTCATTCCCACTGCCATTGCTGTATAGTCCAGTGATGGCCATGGGCAAGATCCAGCATCCCATGCACACCTAAGGCATCGATGAAGAGATGGCATGACATTAAGTCTTAGTGCCTATAGCCTGGATCCATCTCAGTAGTACATCTAGCACTCTTGATAATGCTGATCTTCCAAAATGATGTGAAAAAGCATAGTTTTCAGTTAAATAACTTAAAATTAAAATAAAACCCCGCTACTATGCAACTTTGCACCACTTCGCTCCGCACAGCACCCCCCTCCCCACACGACGACAGCACCTAAGACCTAAAAAAAACCTAGGGAAAACCCTGCTCCAGCCTTTCACAGGTAGGGCTTCCATTGACATTGCATTTTGTGCCATTTGAAGTTGTAAATTGAAAAATGGGGGATGGAAATAAAACATTTTAAAACCCTTATCATAAAAAAATTATGCACACATTTGGGACGGACAGGCAATTTAATAGTAATTTACAACTGTCATAGAAATACACATAGTTTTATAAACTATGAACATTTGTTCTTCGTGAAAGATACTTTACAGTTCTTTATGTGACCTGACAGTTAGGTGTCAGTGGCTCAAAATTTTTGGCCAGTGTCACAAACTGGCCTAAGGTAGGTGACAAAAAGGAGGAATCACACATAGATATATGGTCAAAAATAAATGTATTAACTTTAATGATACAAATAACAAAAGATGTCTGTAATCATCAGTAGTGAGTGCAGTGTGTGGTTGAGTGATCTACAAAATAAGATATAACAACAAACAAAGGATCAACCCAACCACATGTGAAGGACTGGAAGAGAGGAGAGAGACGTTAGTAAGAAAGCCTCTTAAATATGCTTGAGGCCTACATTAAGCAGGTGGACAGCATCACCTGATGACCCAACCAACTCTGCCTATTAGCTGCTGAGGCAGAAGGCTGAACAACTCACAGCAGGCAGAGGGGAGGGACGTCACACCAGGAAAACCAGCATGGCTTCCTTTTCTGGCGTGAAATAGGAGCAAAGGGATGTTACAACATTGCCTCCTGTATTAAAAACTCTCAAAGAGAAGGTTGCTGGTATGCACAAATATTTCTGTGCCAAAGCGCACATCCTGGAGTTATTTTGTGGAACTTCCCCCTTCACAGGCTATCTTCATCATGGTCTATACATGGCATATGATTAATATAAATTGTTATATATAAATATAAATTGTTAACATTTTATGGTCTATATATTATTTTATACTAAACAAAGTCTATATAGCCTCTTCTCATATGCTGTGCATCCAAAACATTATTTAATTAATCAAATTGCTGCCTTTTGCCATGTAATAACACACTTTCATATCAGGATTTTCTGATTTATCTTTTATTTAATCCTAGAAAAATAAGTTATAGTTATACTACAAGAGCAACAAGAGGATACGTGAGCCTAAGGCTTTGACAATCCATGGCAAGTCCTAAGAGTTAGTACATCCATCTTGACCTCCTGATCTTAATATCGATGAGAAAAGTAAGCCTTATTTGTGTAACATATTTAATGGAAACACAGCAAATTCGCATTTGAACTTTGTCAGCTTTTGTTTTGCCTATGTCTTGTGCAAAACTAGTATTGAAACACAACTACAGACAGCCAAACTCATTCACACTCAAATCTGGGGGATTCAATTTTCAATTCAACCAACCTGCATGACTTTGAACTGTGGTAGGAAACCCATACAGACACAGGGTCAGCATGCAAACAACTGATGAAATCTGCAACAGCCGGTTGTCTCTTCAGCAAAAACCAGCTGAAAGTTTCACCTCTTAAAATGTAATATTCCAGCCATCCATCCATATCTTATACTCACTTCTCCAGTGCGGGGTCGCAAGGGGCTAGTGCCTATCCCAGCGTTGTACATCATGTAAATTGCAACATAAAAGCAATTAATCGTTCAGCACAACCATCACGGGCCTGGTTACTTTTCTACCCTTGATTCATTACATACCTAATTTTCCATGGCTTTGGTTGACAACACTGGTTGTTGCCATGGATGGTTTGTTCATCGAATTTACATACTGTTTGTGCGTACACCTGGCTATGTACTTGCTTCTAATCCACATTTCAAGGCTTGCTCGTGCATTGACCTGTTGCACAAATACATAAAAGTAACAGCAATCCATTTGATTTATTTTGCCAAAAGCTTTTCCAAGCCAATGCTCAATGACTATGCATGAGCACAAATACAGCTGGGACTGTAGACACAGTGGTAAGGTGCTAGATGTACAACTGAGATGGATCCAGGCTATAGGCACTCAAATTTAATGTCATGCCATCTCTCCATCGATGCCATGGTTGTGTGTGGGATGCTGGGACTTCGTCTAAACACAGCGATCAGAATTTCCTTCCCATGATACCACTGATTGTTGTCAAAGCTTTCAAAGTTCACACTTCTCTGTAAACTTAAGTAGCGGCGATCATTGATGCACATGCCCAAAGTCAAACAAGAAGCAGGTATAAATGTTGCTGTGATCATTGAAGTGAGTTTGATCACACAGAGAGAAAGAGAGAGGAAGGCAGAGAGAGATCAGTTAACGCAGGGCCTTTTTGTCATCAAAGGTGAGAGTGAAGACACGAGAGCAGCAATATTCCATACATAGGACATTGTAATGTTTACACTAGCTAGTATTGCTATGCATTCACTACACATTATGCTATTTACCAAGTAGAATGTACCAGTTTTGGAGGCCCGATATCAAAATACTCATTTGGAAAAATCAGCTACTCAAAGCTTTAAAGTGATAGCTCGGAATTTTACACTTATACTCGTATTTGCTTCTTACCAGTGTAATTGATCTCCAAATTTGACCCATCAACCCATCAGCCACCGGCAGTGTACTGCTCCAAAATGAATGCAAGAGGATACATAACCCAAAACAACACGATTCGAGCGGCAACCCAAAACTAAAAGGGAGGTTTTGAAAGATGCACAACAACACATGTTTGTAACAGACTGTTTATCTGCAATCTTTACAGCCCCCTGGCTCCGTAAATGGCAGAACAACTTCTTTTTGGCTGAACTGTGCTCCGGTGCCATATTCCTTCACCTACCTCGTGCATGAAATAAACAAACTGACGGCACTTGTGTCACCTAAGGCAAATTAATTTTTGTGTCTTTGTTTTAGAAAAAAGACTAGATATCAGTTTCTTTTTTCTCTGCAAATGGATTAAACCTCATGTTATGTTATGTGTGACACTTTTGACTTCCAATGAGTGGGCCCTTTAAATTCTCACCCTTTGAATGGATTCAACCACTGCTTTTAATTTGACTACTTTGTTTCTCAAATAATCATATTCTGCTTGAGCTCTTATTCAGATTATCAGTGGAATAAAAGGCTCCATGTAAATGCAGCCACTGACGACTTTCATATTTTACTGCTAAAGCTAGCACAGAAATGAACAGGGCTTCAGTTGTCAGATGACTGAATGAAGACCTCTGTCCCAGCACACGCAACTACATAAATGTACACACACACCTTTGCAAGAAGCAGTAATTCTGGTAGGGAGCCATGGCTATTATAGCCATTACACAATTAAACAGAGCACCTGGAGGGCTCAGCAGTAACTCTATCTGACACACACTCACAAGTCTGGCTTTCACTCTAAGGAAAAGCCAGACAAAAGAAGCAGGGCCAGGGAACGAAAGGCAATTAGTTCAAATGGTCGATACAGAAATAGGACTTATAGGCTGCCATGTTAGGCTGAGAGAGAGAGAGACAAACGGAGAATTTTATTTCAGGGTGCACTGTTTCCAAAGTTGGCGAGGCAGCAAAACTGAATTAAATGCACGCTCACATAGACCCACCCACGCATGCATGAACAAAGGGAAAAAAACTGTTGAAGTGGGCAAAAATAGCCCAATGGAATCCTAAAACCTGCAAAGCAGAGAGAGAAAGGAGAATGGAGAAGTGAAACAGTGGCAGGAAATAACAACAGGGAATGAGAAGGATAAGAGGGAAGACACAAGGGCCCAATCCCAATTCACCCCTTGGCCCTACCCATTGGCCCTACCCCTACTTTTCAAGTGCTACGCTGGCCCTTGAAAAGTATGGGTAGGGCCAAGGGCTGAAAATTCACCCCTAAGGATTGGGACACCCCTACCCGATACGTCATAGGTAGACGTTGATGGCGTTTACGTAACAGACGCGATGAGTTGGTTTTTTGCACAATGCCGTCTTCAGCGTTGGTTAAATGTTCCCAAATAATATGTAATTTTATTTTTTTTCTAATCTTTTCATACTAAAGTATCTGTCTCAGGAATTTTACTGTTTAGTTTGCATGTCTCGGGAATGTAAATACAAGATTCGTGGCAAAATGTGGTCTGATGAC
>OMOW01105246.1:0-12390 GCA_900312555.1 Lamprogrammus exutus
GCAGCCATCTTGGATGTCAGTGTTACGCCAAGTAAGAGCAGCTTTTACGGTTCTAACAGTTTTTGCTGCAAGACATTCAGCTCTGACAAACACAGAACACTGTGTTGCATATTATGCTGTAGATAAATGTTGAGTTGTACGTGCACAATACTCATGCTCTATGAAGTAATTCATCAGGAGGGTAATTCAAGTTTGGATGGCTGCTTTTATCACTCTGCCAGAGGGAGAGGAAAAAGGAGAAAAGAAGTAGCTACTTCAGTGTCCAATTTACCCTTACTGACATGCTCTCCAGAAATATATGTTGTGATGCCAAATTGTTTGAGTATACATTCTTATGTTAGTGTTGTTTTGTGTGTTTTGTTTTATATTTTGAGTATTGATTTGGCATTTATGTGTTTTAGAATCTGATGAAACTGAAAAGAGAAAAGTCAAACGCAGTTGTGATACAGACAGACACACTAAAACACTCTCACACACACACAAGATCTCCATACCCAGCAGATGTGTGGCCTGTTAATTGATGAAGTCAATTACGTCCTGTAACAGCTCCCCTATTAGAAAGCCGGGGCTCTGCAGGACATGGATTTAAGAGCTTGGTGGGCAAGGAGGAGACTCTCTGCTGGGGGTGTAATGGGAAAACAGTGGTCGGCTGCCAGGGGAATTTCCCCATGTTCCAAATCTTGTGCCTAAATCCTCCCTGAGACAGAGAAAGCCTCCATGGATCCTCAGGGGAAGCAGCCAACAAAAAAGAAAAGCAAAATTAAAATGCAGAATACAGTGCAATCCCTGATTGGACCTCTGGATTTCTCCTCACATTACGTAATACCCCTGCTCACTGGTGTGTGTGTCATCAGCATCAGAATGAGAACCTTTAAGCCTGAGGACATGATTGGAAAAGGGTTGCATGACTCCTATACATTGAGATTGAGTTGCTGCGGCAAAAAAAGGTGTTAAAGTAGTAGTTGTTAAAAACCAAAATTCACATGTAAAAATGAAAAAACATTGCGAAGCGAATACAATGTATCTGACAAAACCTTGATCTTGAATATATCTGCTAAATGTTCACTGTCTCTGCAGTTTTGTATGTTTTCTTTATCCACATACGTATTCAGAATGGTTAAGTTGTTATATTTCGGCATCATAAAGGAAATGCCTTATATCTCTACCTATGAATTAAAAACTGAACAGGTCACAGTTGAACTTTGGTGTACTTAAGCCGAGTATGTGCACCCAGTTCTTCCTCTAGTTATACAAGGAGCTAATCTGCAAACTCAACTGAATGATTATGTAAATGAGCACGTCATGTCCATGTTCCATGTTCACCATGTCTCATGTTCTCAGGTGGGAGGAGTTGTGGAGGCAGGACTAGAGTGCAACAGGTCGGAAGGGAGTCGTTAAGATTTTCTACACAATTCCACCCACTCCACAGGCGCCTCTTCACAATGCATTCCCTTTAACTGAGGAAATATTAGTTAAAAATTGCTATGTACATATCTGTGAGAATTTAGGTCATTTTGAGAATTATATCATCACGTCAGTTATGTCAGTTATATCATATTCTGACAAGATCATTGCTGTGAGTAGATTCTATAATGAGGCTCTAATAAGTATATGGTTGGCTGCCTCCACATAGGCTTTCGTAAACTGTGAAATGCTTGGAAATTAATTAATGAGGTGAGGGTAAGGAAAGAAGTTGTGTGAAAAATAATTTTTTAATTAAATGCGATATTGCAGCTGTCATGTCTTCACTCTCATCTGTGATGATAAAAATGGTCAGCATCATCAGATCTCTCTCTTCCTCACCCTTTCTTCAATAAGCTCCATAAAGTTTACACCTTCTTCTCCCTGACGCGAAAAAGAGGAACACTTCCAAACAGCAATCATAAATCAGTTGTACCATGCATTTGAATGAATCTCTATTCCCATAATTTTGCATTCCTACATAGGAACACCATAAATTCAGAATGCATTATCACAGACGCGCAGTTTTCAGCAGTGCCACTTTTCTGACATTTTGCAGGTGCCAAACCTTTTACCATTAGTAAATACAGAGAAGTGCCTGAAAAACACCCGCAAATTCTCAGTACATTTGGTCCTGTGAGTTTTAGGTTAAAGATTGAAGCAGGGATGAGGAAGGACGAAGACAAACCATAGGGGCAATGGGGCAGTGAGAGGGCAGACTCACCCACAAATCCCTGCTACAGGGAAGATGGGAGCTGGCAGACAGTCCCTTCTCTTCCTAATTTTCTTTTTTTTTTTTCATCTTTTGTTCATGCTACTGTAGTCCAACGTATTGACAATTGTTTGTCATCAGGCCTAAGATGTTTTTGTGACAAGTAGTGATATTGGATGGAACCTGTAGATTACCGTTCATTTATACTGTCATTCATTATTCATAATCTCCTTGAGAGGCTGACTTGAAAGGATCCAACATGTCGCTTGGACTTTTATTCTGAAAGGTAGACTAATGTAGTCATTTTACGTTAGCAGAGTAGAGCAGGTTTCACTACATGTTTCAGTCTGCTGATTATAGATACTCAACACAACACAATTTACTGATTTCTTCGGTTCATTTATCATTGTTATTATTGTTGTTGGATTATCTTACATTGTGTTATATGATCATTTTGTGATCTTAAAGTTGGGTGTACTTTTGTACTTTAGTCTGTAAATAGTGTAGGATGTCATAGTTGTCTATGTTTGTGCATATATTTTACCCTAAAAAAAGTTGTCCACTAAAAACAGGCTCTTGGTAAATTTGGAGTCAATTCTCTTTACATTTTCTTGCTCTGTCCTTCCTCTGCCTATTTCTCTCTCTGATGAGGGAGTGGTGATGACATGTGCTAGGAGATGGAGACAGAGTTCCTAACCAGGCCAGTTATGAGGCAGTAAGTCCACTATTGATTAGCTGTCCACATCACTGCCTGGTCTCCTTTGTTTTCTCGAGCACATACCGGCACAAATACACCAGTAGAGAGCCTAGACGGGGGTGACCTTTCATCACCTATCTCTCTGATTTCTACCACTGCATGTAGACACACAGCTACAAAAAACACACATATATTATCTCTGGAAAAAGAACAGCTGATGTGGAAGAAAAGTATTTGAAGAGATTTACCTGGTGCTGTACTGGTGAGGGAAATACCATTTAACAGCAATGTCACAAGTTTGAATTGCAGACTTTCTCCGACTTGAGAGAGACTCTCCACAGATTTTAGTGACAGCAGCTACAGAGAGATTCAGAAGACTTTGGCATTTTAGCCATTGATAAATAACAGAGAATCTTTCATTATGTGCTGGACATAAGCAATGTGCCAGGAGTCAAACCAAAAATGTGCATGTCCACTCTCCCATACTTGCTCATTTGTGTACCAAGCAGTGACTGCTGAGAGTGTGAGAGAGAGAGAGCGAGCGTTTCCCTGTCTCTCTGTTGCCGTGTTTCCATTGACCTGCGTTCTGCCCCTTGATTGAGGTGTCGAGTTAATATAGAAGTAATTTGAAAACCTGTAATGGAAACAGACTTTGCAACGTATTGGATGTGTAGGACATGACGTTCGGTGTTTTACTTTCCCGGTTGAATTGATGGATGTTTACAGAAGCATGTTGTGTTTTTTGTGTTTTGCTGTAAAAGTTACAGCTACCAAAAAGCAACAGTGCAATGCAAGAATGTATCAAGAGCAGCATGACAAGCTTTACATTCTGAATGCAAAGTACTCAAGCAAAAGGAGTGTGCAGTGGAGACAGAAGATGAAATCTTGTTTAATTGTTTTAACCCGATGGAGTAAATATTGGGACAAGAGCATATAGTTACCTCACTCAGCTCTGTTATCAGCAGTCCAGGTAACATTGAAAAGATTAACCTTTAGTACAACATGATGACACCATAAATCTAACTGACGGCTGTTTCTCTCATTGTTGCTCAAGCATTTGGTCCGCGAGACGGCAGATTCGAGGATGTAATCATTATTAAGTCCCTGAGAGCTATATATAAAGTCTGCAACATATTTACTTCTAATCTTAATATTGTGGAATGAGAAAATCAACATTTATTCGCATAGCATCATTTGTGGGAAACACTGCCAGTTTTCATTTGAACATCTCTCTCTCTCTTCTTCTCTCCCTTCTTCTGAAATTAAGTATGATTCATGCGTGGTTGTGGGTCGATTCACTCGGCCTACCAAAAACAGTTGGCTCTAACCACTGTGCAAGCCACTATTGTAACAGACTACACGACTCAGAATTCCAAAAATTGCTTAATTGCTCAAATTACACAACAATCTTTCCTGTAATCGTTTGTCTTGACAGTGTTCTGGTGTGCTCACTACACAACTGCACAGATAAAAATACACAAATTACACAAAATCTCTCTCATCAAGTAAAAAAAAACACATCCACACAATCACACACAAATACAGTGTCATTACATTTTGATAATTGGGACCCAAACAAGGAGGACCTGCTTGTCTGCTGTGTGCCCTGCTCAAACTAGAAGAACTTATCAAATTTTGAGATGCACTGATAATTTTAAACATGCTTCAAAATGTCCCAAAGACAGATACAGGACATGTCTTTGAACTGCTCGGACTTAATGAGTGCCATTGACACGAGCAACGGTTTGGATGTGACCTGGGGCTTTTGTTCAAGCTCAGAAATTTTTTTCTGGTACGGCTAAATTTGAGCTAAAATCATGCAGTACGAGCTTGACATTAGTCTGTCTAAGGAGAAAGCATCTTGTTGATTGCATTTTTGATTGTCACTGAGAGGTAGTGGCTAGCTAGATACAGTAACTGTTGATGAGCAATCAACAGCTGGCAGATAGTGAACAGTAGTAGATCTCTTGTTAAACTTTTCTGGATATCACATACATTCTGTATTTAAGCTAATTTATGTAATAGATCTGGATGGGATCCTCCAAAGTAAGAGCTGTCAACATATTTGTCAGATACGTATTGTTGGCTTTAATAATTGTTTTTGAGAAGAATTATTGAATAATGATTAATAATAATTTTGCTAGATATAATGTTAATTTTACATCATTTTGTTACACTCAAATTGTACACAGTTTTGACACCATTTCTCTAGAAGTCAAGAGCACAGCCCCTGTAAATGGATTTGACTGTATATAATTATATATATTAATATACACTTTATATAGTACACTAAATATAAACTTACCAGTTCAAAAGGTGATTAGCCACATATTTGTCAGTTTTCCAATTTTTTTCTTAATTTTGCTGTCTCCATCTGGTGAACGGGTAGCTTATGTTTATTCTTGTTGCTGTGCTTGTTGCTTTCTTTTCGTACATTGATGCCTCTTCTGACTGATACGGTTTCTTTTTTTCTTTAAAATAAAAACCTGTGCAGCCAAGATTTGTGCATCTACAGTTTTCTCCCTTTTCCTTGCATTTTCTGCCATTTTTTTGTGTGAAATGTGAAATGAGCTGATCAAATGCAACTACTGGAAAGTTGATAATAAGAACTAACTTCAAATAGATGATTAGATAATTGGATGTAATGAACTTTTTTGCTTTTTCCCAGATCTTTTTCTTTTTTTGCAGTTTTTCCAACTGTTTGGTAATTATTCCTTAAAATTGGGGAAATGCCGAGATCGAGAGCAGAGTATCTGCTGATTTGACATATCCAATTCAATTTGACACCAGAAGTGGAAGTGAATATGTTTAATATGTTCTTTTTTTCCCAATGGCTTTTACCTTTGGACCTTACAACAATGTGTCAGTCATGGGATACCAGTGTGCTTACAAATGCAACTGATGCTTTAGACCTTTTGGTGATTTTGGAGCTAATTTAATGAGTGTTTTGATGATTTACCTCCAATCTGTCTGTCCAGGCAGGATATGAATTTAAGCCAAAGCCTGTGTGACAAAACTGTTGATATTTGGGACTGTCATTAATACTGTGGTAAGGAGAGAAAAAGCACCATTTGTGCATTTCAGAGTACATTAAAATGACTGATCAGCACATGCAATATCAAAATCAGGAATTCCATGCGAATTGAATTGTGAAGGTACAATCCAAAGGGCAGACAGCAAATATAGTAAGCTACTGGTACAGTACCATTAATGAAATATATACGTGTTTCC
Source organism: Lamprogrammus exutus (assembly GCA_900312555.1). NCBI lineage: Eukaryota > Metazoa > Chordata > Actinopteri > Ophidiiformes > Ophidiidae > Lamprogrammus > Lamprogrammus exutus. The sequence continues at coordinate 6,102 of OMOW01105246.1, forward strand.
TTTTCATTTGTAGCAGCATAATAACAATAATCAATGTTGTACATTTCTCTGTGTGGCCACCGACACACATTACAGCTAATTACCTGTGGCTGCCAGGTGCGATATGATGTGTCTTCTTCCTGAGCACCATTGCCAGTAATTACACATATATCATGTCATTCAGTGAATCATTATTGCACAAAGAATCCCCTGGTGGCTCTGTTTGCATTGGACAGAGGAGAAAAAATGGCCTATGTCCACCTGGACCGGCTTTGTCCATGCCAGGCCAAACATCCCCATCCACACCAGACCGGTCAAGACCAGTCCAGGCCAGGCTGCAGACTGGCATATGGGGTGGGAACTGCCTCCCACACGCCTGCCAAAACACAAGGGGGAGAGTGATTGTACAGCACTGAACCCTGTGACTCGGGACGGAAACCATTTAATCTCCAGCTGTAGGAATATGGGTAAGAATCATGAAAATAGAAAAATTAACAACTATCCAGGATCTTATAATTCTAGCTCATTTTCACGCTGAAAAGTGATTTGAAGAAAGGATGTTTTGGACTTTCCCTCCCCTCCGTCGTTGTCCTTTTCTTCCTTCACCACCTAACCTCCACTGACTGGGAGGTAAAGGAGAGGAAACTGAAGGAAGTCATAGAAACAAAGTTGTAACTATGGGCTGGGCTTCCCCTTTTTAAATCCAATCAACCCACCCACTGCTTCCCTGTAGCTCACCACAGTATGGTAGTAATGTGGTGTGAACTGGCAGTGACAAACTGGCAGGTGGTACATTATGCCTTGGAGAGAGAGAGAGTATTTATGGAAAGGTAACAGAGGCAGAAGGAAATAAAATCAGTTCTGTGTGACAGAAAGGGAATGAAGAGGCATGGAGACTGTTGAGTGAGAGAGAGTGTGTGTGCGCATGTGCAAAAGTGCTCAATATTATTGCAAATATGAGAGATTGAAAATCGGAGAAGTCTGTCAAAACGGCTGAAGGATCGGTAAAGATTTGAAGAAGAGGAAAAGAAAGTCACACATGTAAAAGACAATAACTCTACCCTCCAAAGTGTTCATGTTTTGCTAACAATGCTGGTGTAGCTAGGCTAGCAATGTGTTTGTCCGGGTGTTGCTACTATTCAAAACATTGTGTGTGTTACGTGACGGGTTGAGTCAGACTCGTACATCAGTTTTCAGATTCGTGTGGGGTTCAAAACTTCAGGTTTCAAGTTCTACAGGTCAATGATATGGAATATCAAAAAACATAACTAAATTTGGTTGATTTGGAGAAATTTGTTCGAGTGCAAAAAGTAAAAAAATAAATAACTTCAAATGTAGGAATGTTGGAATACAAGAAAGAGAAAATCATTTTGCATCACAGTTCAGGTGATACAGATCAAAAAGTGAAGTTATTTATGAATGGCCACATAAGACACCAAAAACCAGTCATGTGTTTCTTAGCTTACCATTTCATCAAAGTATTTTTGTGACATCCTGCTAACTAACAAAACCTAAAAAAAAAAACATGAGCTTCTTGGTAATTAGAAATGGGTAAAGGACATGTAGAGATGCAAAAATGTTGGTAGAGAGTTGAAGAAGTTGTAAAAGAGAGTGAGAGAGAGAGAGAAAGTGCTTTTGAATCATCATGTAGCAAAATATGAATGAGTTGGGCTGTCAAGTGTGCTGTGCCACCCTGTCCTGCACTGGACTGTGCCAGATCATGGTGTGCATGGTGTACACGTTTATTATAACCTCTGTGATGATTTGTTTGCATTTTGTTTGTTAACTGGATTACTCAAAGTTATATACCGATTTTCACGAAACTTGGTGAGTAGGTTGCACATGATCCAAGGAAAAATCTGTTAAATTTTTAACAGGAAAGGGCGTTTTGCCTAGATATGGATCTGGATCTGGTGGATATGTTTTCAGACAGGGTCATGTATATAGAATCACAGTGCATATGGAAAGAAATTAACTACCACCATTATGTAGCCAAGATAATGCTGATTCAGTAAAGTACACAACAATTTTGTAAAATAAGAGAATGTCTGTAATATGTGATTGATATCGACACCATCAGCCAAATATGCAGTCAAATTGCAATTTCATTATCTAACACCCAGGTAATACCTAGATACATATTCAGAATCACAAAAAATGTTTCTCTCACTACTATAATTTGGTAATGCAAATAAAAAAATAAAATAAAAATGTAAATGAAATGAAAAGCACCCAATGCAAATGCCTGACTGGCAAGTTTGGTAGCGGTTGGAGGAAGGGTGCTAGTTGTATTGACGGACACACACGGACACACACACACATGCTCTCACATAACACTCCAATTATAGTAGTAGTAGTAAGATAAGATAAGTTGCTATTCTCAGATTGTGTGTAGTTAGATTTAAATACATCTTTTAGTTCAGTTATTTCAGTTGATGATCATAGTCTACCCAATAATCTGTTTAATTTCATCATTGAGAGATGGAGCCATAATTAGAGGACTGTTGGGCCTTGGTGGAGGTATGCACTCTAATGAGTGCCCCTCTAGTTAACTCTGCTTTTGGCTTAGTTACAGGAGCCATCTTGTTCGAATACACACATACACAGACTAACTGGCCAACACTCAGAGGCACCCATGCACACACACATACACACACACTCACACACAAACAGTATTAGTCATGGAGTGAGCCAGCTGGCAGCCAGGGCAGCCCCACATCACCATTACCATAGGAATCCTCAATCACTGGGAGCTGCTGGTAATGGAGCAGTATGAGGGAGAGAGAGAGAGAGATTTAACATGAGTGAGTGAGTTCAGAGATGTAGCAAGTGAAAGGAGCATGATAATAGCAAAGACTGAATTTGTGCAGTCTGTGTTCATCTGCTGTAGTGGCCTGTGTTTTTACAGATAAAGTGGAAATTATGGTGAGTTGAAATCAACCTTGTCTTTTTTCAGCCCCAACTCTAAAATTACATTTATTATACATTTGTCTACACTGCTACTCACTCCACCTCCACCCCTTTGCTCTCTATCCTCTCTGCATTCCTTCATCCATGCATTCTTCCAAGGTTGATTTTCCCTTCCTTTAAGACCAATGGGATGAGCGCTTCATGCATGAAATGACTAGTCTGGGTCCCCTGGTACCTCTGCTCTACATACACATACACACACACACACACTTGCAGAGAGACAGAGAGAGAGAGAGAATCCAGTGATGTACATACATCCTGGTGTTATGGATTTAATGATTTCCCTGGAGCAGGCATTAGACATACTACATGTATGTATCACCAACTATGGCTCCCTTGACCTTGCAGACTATTGTTCTGCTTGGCAGCATGGGGTTGTGTGTGTGTGTTTACGTCTTTTCTTTAGGTGTGTATATACAGTATATTCTACTAGAGATGATGTGTTCACTATTGATCTGTTTCGAACATCAGCTTTGAGAAACGCTCACACTCTGGTTGCATTACTGTAAAGCTTCAGAGTAAATTTCCCTTTCATTTGTAATGGCTGGATCTTAAATGGTGTATTTCTTCTTGTGTGCTTGTGCATAAACCCCCCGCCCCCCTTAAACTACAAAAAAAAGCAAAAGTGTGTAAACCAGCATTTAACCAATGTGGACAGAGCCATATGGTGCACTCCCAGGCCACTGTAGTTTAATGAACTTGCATTTGCTGCCTGTTGTTTCAATCTGGTTTAACCAATATTTGTACACTCTGAATAATTCAGTGGATTTTCCCCCTGATGTAAAGCACCAGGCTTTAAATCTGCATGTATAATTGAACATATTTATGCAAATCTAATTGTCCTACAGTTAACTGGCTTTGTAGTGCTTAGTCTCCAGCATAAACAGGCAGCACAGGAGAAGCCAACACAGAGCATAGTGACCCCCACCCCCCACTAGCCCCAAGGGAATCCTCTCAAAGCAGCTGTTGACAGAGGCGAGGTGAGTCAAGGCGGCAGAGAGTGGCACATTTCCAATCTCATGTAAGAAGGGGCTTTGAAACATACCGCGCACCATATTGAGTTCACATTGTACTATTTGCGTTTCATGGAGTCGAGTTAAGGCCTTAATGCCGGCAGCTGAATGCCAGGTTGCCTCTCTTGCACCACGGCACTACACTGTGAATGATTGCTCAAAAGCTGCTCACTACAAGGCACTGCACCGAGAGAAGCTTTTCAACACTAACCGATGAATATTTGTGGATTATTTGAGTGTACTTGTGGGCAGGGGAGCAATGTGGGGTTTCCTAGCCCACTGAAATGAAGCAATGTTTTCACCCTGCTGTAGTGTATGTCGCCGTATTTGCCATGACAAAATAACTGAAACACCTAATGCTACATGCATTGCAGTGATGTCCTTAAGTGATATATTGGGGCATTCAGCATTTGCCGTCAAAATGTTATGAGTGTGTGTTGCCGTGAGCAGTGTAGCAGATGTCAAGGTGAGGCCTCATATTGTTAAAGTGATAAAAACTATGAAGGAAATGAAGAAGTGTTAAGTGAAATGTTCACAGATTTCTCATGGAAAATGATCATTTTTGCATGTTTTAGCAGCAAAAAGTTTACATCCAATTCCCACGCTCAGTGTCAAAGCAGGAAGTAAAGTGATGTTATCACGGTGCACTGAAACAGTAACAGTGTGGCGGTCAGGGTGCAGAATGGTTGCACAGACCACAACAATGAAAACCGGGGTTCAGATCACAGTCAGTGGTTAATTTTCATGATTACCATGACAATGATCCCTAACATTAACCAAGTGTTTTTTGCCTAACCTTAGCCATAACTTACCCATGCTATAACTGCCACACATGGATTATTGAAAAAACAAATGGAAAAAATTCAAAAACCTGGTAACCTATAATCTGAGGTTTTGCAGCATCAATTAATATCAGTGTTCAATAGTATTTTGCAAGTGTCCACTGTTTTTCATTGTTTGTGGTTGTAACAGGCAGATATAAGGATGCACGCCAGTCTTATATGATTTACTTGACAAACAATGTCAATGATGCTAACAGACAGATGATGTAACAGACATATCTTCCAACTAACACACTTGAACACAGGAACAGCTTTACAGCTTTTCCAACTAAACTCTTGTTACTCCGCTTTCTGGCTTGACTGTTCGGCTTGCGTCCAACTGCCAGCACTGCAGTCTGTGAAACAAATCATAAATAGGTAACTGCCTGATTGACAATTAGTTGCAGCCATGACAGTTAGATGCAGCTGCATCCAGCTGTCAACTAACATGCTACTCCGTACTTCAGACAGACACTCTGCACCACACCCACTGTCACAGTGGATTTTTTGTGGATACAGATAATTGAGATGTGACATCTGTCTCAGGATGGCAGATGGCATCGAATAAAAATAAGAACAAAACATGGATTTGTTTGGCCATCTTGGACTTAAATCTGAAAATAAATTTAAATTAAAAAAATTAATGTAGCATTTTCCTCTTGTTTCCAAACTTTAAATCCGACTCCCTACCAGCAGAGTGGTGTACTATGAAGTGAGGTTAAGCGGTTAGCTAGCTAACTTCAGGCTTAAGTCAGATTTTTCTATGTTACAAACCTGCCTCACTTCTGATCGCGGTGTGTCGCCATGGTAACTTGTGCTCCACGGCTAGCCTGGTACAGAGTCGTTAAGTTCAAGCTTAATCAGGTTGAAATATAAAGCACTGCCTTTTGACCAATCAACTCCTTCGGAAAATAGCGGCACCGTTCCCGCAGGATCCCATTGAACTAAGTGCACGTATCGTTAGGAGGTCTCTCCTTAGGGCGAGGATATCTAGAGACCGGCAAAATCCGCTTGATTTCCCCAAGGATATTCTTTACCAACGCTACAGATTCTTGACTGAAGTATTTACGCTTCCTTCTTGCTTTGCCGTGAGTTTCATGCTGCAGCAATGCAACTAAAACAATATGACAATAATGCTTAGTCTAAGGTATTTATCACAGATGATATTCAATAAACAAGATACAGTAATGACACTGAAGACAACTTGTATTTTGCGAATGAAGTCAAATGAAATCAAGCTTTATTTAAAGTGCATTTGACATGAATGTCTCAGTACACTTTACATAGAATCAAAAAAAGTACGAGGATAAACAGTGCAAAATAAAAGACACAGTACACACCCACACCCACACCCGCACCCAAATTGCGTAACTATTTTAAATACTGAAAGGAGTAGGGGCTCAGTTGTGCATGAGTGCATTGATTTGCAATTGTCTTCCAGCATTCCTCTCTGGCTTTATTTGCAGCAGTGATGTTGCTCTTTGAGGTCATAGTAGCTTTATATTC
>OMOW01105272.1:0-10771 GCA_900312555.1 Lamprogrammus exutus
CCAAATGATGATGTACGTTGGTGCAACGGCCCCTTTTTATTTTGGAAGCTACAGCTTTAGGATACATGTATTTTAACTAGTTTATCAATGACTGTTTCAGGGAGTCCAGAGCAATGGCTGCTTACAGAGAGTACAGAGAGAGGGGAGCTGAAACACAAGAGTCACCAGAGCCACAGTTTCCATCTACTGTATGATATCTATCTATCTATCTATCTATCTATCTATCTATCTATCTATCTATCTATCTATCTATCTATCTATCTATCTATCATCAAGCACACCTGCACATTGTAAAGCAATCCAATAAATCCTCTCTTATTATTCAGTCTTCCTCCTGCATGTCAATGGAATTGGACAAAACAATAGCAAGAACACCCCACAACACTTTTAACTATGGCTTAAAAAATTACCATGGAATTTAATCAACAGCTCTCTGTTGTATTGGAATGTATCAGAATGCACAGGTGTACCTAAATAGACTGTCCATTTGTCCACACATTGCAAATATACTGTAAATTTAAACTAGAAGGGCACTTGTTAGAGCAATATACCCCAACCAAGACTGACAAAAAAAATTGTATTAATGGTCGTTTAAGAAATCAAAAATATCTCACAATGTTAACAGATCATTCAAACTTTCCCGGATCCGCTCTTGGATCTTCATCAGTTCTAAAATTAAATGGGCTCCTCACTGGGCCATGGCCCACTCTTCCTCAGGTTTTGTTGTTCATAACGTTTTGGTAATCCTGCTAAACGAACAGACACAGGTGATAACATAACCTGCTTGGTGGAAGTAACAACAGATATTACACAAATATATAATGCTTTATTTTTTCCAATATCTGCCTTACAGATGCTTAGTGAGAAGCGGAAACAAGAGGTAAGTTTGCTTTGTAGTGTTAGATTGGAGCACTTTAAAAAACAATATACATCTCTTATTCTATTTTGATTCAATTTGTAGATGAATTACAGATTCCTGAAACAATGTGTGGAGAGTGGCTCATTCGCTCCCATCCAGCAGCATTGGTTGGACTCCATGTTGGCCCGTGTTCCACCTCATCTTAAAGAGAACCCTAAGAGAAATAAACTAATACAGGAGCTCTGTGAAGAAGTCAGCAGCGACTTTCTCAATACGATTGTCAATCACACAGGTTTTGCCAGTTCTCGTGTTGTGTGTTTGCATGTGAGAGTGTGTTTGTCATAGCTTTCAGATTATGTGTAAACTTCAGCTTCATTATGCTATTTGCACTCCCCTCAGTAAACTCTACACTGAAGAATCCAGACATAAAAGAAACTGTCGTCGAACAAGAGGACGCTACCTCAGCATGGTTAGTGAGCTCATAACCCAAGCAGCAAGACAAAAACTTCAAAACATCCTTTGTATTTCTGAATGCCCTTTTGTAAAAATACATTTCCTATCTTTTCATAGTGCACCTGGTTTCTCCCAACCCCGGCATGATGGCTTTATTAAAATCCGGGAGAAGATAAAAGCAAATTTGCACATTCTTCATCCTGTAATGCAAGCTGTCCTGTATATTGGATACATGACATTTTCTCCACTTGTCCTGGTTGATCTCTCAGGTTACAGGTAAGAGAAAGTGAAATAACACTACCGGAATAGGCACATGACCCTCATGTTAACAGCTTTTGATGATCCAGGGTTTCGGGACCTGTGGACTGTAAGAGCCTGCAGAACAAACTGGCTGTGGAGTGTAAGAGGACAGAAGACCGTATCATGAATACTTGGTTCCCCAAAGTCATCAACTTAGTAACCAATAAGGAGACACTACAGGGAGTAAGAGAGGAAAAAGTGGACTCCTTCTTCAACTGTGCATCCACTCTCATCTCTAATCAGGTGAGATTTGTTTTACAATACTACCTTAAATTGAATATTTGTAAAAAGACACAAAATTCTTTCAGTAATCTTATGCCATCTTGTCCATTTGTAGTCTTTTGTATTTCGGTCTGATTTCCCTTTTTTACAAGCTGCATCTCAGGAATTTGCTTTTACTGATTTCTTGCTTTAGTAATTAATGTACCATGCAACAGCCAGGTAAAATAAAAAAGCGATGTATATGAAATGTACACTGTTCTTTTGCTTATATGTGATCACGCATTTTTCTTCTTTCACAGCTGAAATCCCTGCTTCAGAGAAATATCAAGGAGTTTGTCAGCCTGTTTGATTCAAGCAATCCTGACCACTTGCCGATCTTCCGTATGGCCCTGACATTTGATAATGAAAAGATTGAGATTTATCCAACCTTACATGATCTCGAGGAATCGGTTCTGGATGTTCTTAATTCAATCGCATCTACTTTGCAAGTAAGTCCATATAAAACTATAGAGAGAGAAATGGCACATTTGAATGTGAAAGTGTTCTGATAGCTAGTATTGATCTCTATGACACTGACCCACAGAAAGTACCGACATTCCCGTCATTGTTGGCAGAAACCGCATCTTACTTTGTTGATGCCAAAGTGGCAGATCATGTCCTGGATTGGGCTCAGGTCACAGTAAAGATTGCTGTGCGCAAGAACCTAGAGGAACCTGACAATCACTTGCAGAAATATGGTGATGTACTAATACATAGTTGTTAAACCAAATTATCATCCCCTGCTGATGTGAAATTGGTTTAATGCTTACTTTGTTTGCTTGGGGATTTTGTTTGGCAGTTGAAAACTATGGCTGGCTCGTCAATGGAACAGCACAGGGTCGAGTGGAGAAGTTCTTGGAGGAGGAACACTCCTTTGTTGAATATACTGAGGTAACAAATCATAGAGCGTAATTCATACTGCATATGTTATGGAACTATTCCTCTATTCTTCTAACACCCTTTGATAACTGTCATTGTGTAATGTGGCTACTTTCCCAAGCAAGTGGAGGAGTTTCGTGTTCTCTCAAAGGAAATTATTAGCCTCCCAGCAAAAGCCCGCTTTGCAATGGTCCATCTGGACTGTGAAGAGCTGAAACAGGGGCTGGCCAACAAAGCTAAAAACTTTGCTGAAATACTGTTGAAAAAACTGGTCACCAGCCACCGAGAGCAAAATCTACTGTGAGTTTTGTCTTGTAACATTTCAAGAAATGTGCTTCAGAAATTTTCCTTCAGTTTCTAAATTGCTCATATTTGAATTCCATGGCATTTTCTCACAGGATCTGCTCTGAATTTGAAACCATCGAAAAGAAGGCTCTCACAGAGCCACAGCACACTGAGGACATCACTCAGATGATTGACTACATACATTTGACCAAGACAAATGGAATTGCAGAACTCAATGAAAAAATAATGGCGAGTAACCTGATGTTTGATTACCCTTCTTTTACCTTACACACATTTATTGTAGAAATTCTTTGCATTTCAATTATCTCACATCGTTGTTTAATGTTTTTACTGCCACCTTGTGTTTGGACAGGGAACCTACCACAGACTGAACTACCTCTTGGAAGTCCACATCTTTGAGCCAGAGGACCTGAAGCTTAATTCTACCGTCTTTCTCTGGCCACAGAACATCATGAATGTCTTTGAACTCAATGATGAGGTAATTTTCCCATTTCTCCCTACTGCTGCACATCATATTGGTTTATTGAGGACGTCCTGATTCTGGATAGTCCTGTCTCTTTCCAGGTGATGGAGAAAGCTAAGGAGAGAGGGACACAGGAGCTGCTTGTTAAAAGACAAAAGCTGAAATCAAAGCTGGAAAAGTTGGAGCAGAGTATAGAGGAGTTCCCAAGTTATTCCGAGCTGGATATGATGCAGCAGGTACAGTGATTTTGTGAATGTTTTCAGGATTTCTTTCATGTTAAACTTTGAAATTAATTTATTTTAGCAGTGCACTGTAGAAATAATAATCTTGTTGTCACTTCTTGGACAGTATGTGACAGATGTAAGAACAGTACAGAAACTGATCCAGGAGGCTGAGGAGGCAATTGCCATCATCAATAAAGAAGAGACTCTCTACAACTTGGAGCAAACATGTTACCCAGAAGTTGAGGTCATCAAAGAGAGTATCGAACCCTATCGGAAGCTGTTTGGACTGGTCCTGAAGTGGCAGCGCACTGAGACGAGGTGTGACTTCACTTTTTGCGTGTGTTGTGGCTTAATTTTGAAATTTTCCACCAGTAACTTTTAATCCTCTGTTTGGATAGATGGATGGATGGCTCTTTTCAGGAACTAAATGGTGAGAGCATGGAGGGTGAAGTGGATGAATTCCTCAGGGAGATTTACAAGATCCTGAAGTTCTTTCAGCAGAAACAGAATAAGACTGAGCAAGAACAAGAGAGAACTGCTGGGAAGACCAAACAACAGCCTGATGAAGATGATCCAGGCAAACAGGGGAACCCCACTATACTCATGTGCTCCACTGTACAGGAGCAGATCCAAGAGTTCAAGGTATCGTATCCAACTATTACTTAAACGGAAACATCTCATGGTAAATCCATTTCTAAATCGTACGAAATGTACTTGTGCCAACAGGAGCATATTCCCATGGTGTCCATCTTGTGTAATCCGGGCATCAGAGCTCGCCACTGGGACCAAATGTCAGAGATAGTGGGGTATGACCTCACTCCTAACTCTGGAACTACACTACGCAAAGTTCTGAAACAAAATCTGTCTCCGTACCTTGAACAGTTTGAGTCTGTCAGTGCTGCAGCTGGCAAAGTGAGTTCTAGTGAGGTTTTGCTTTTCTTTCTACAATTTTTAATAAAATCTTTAATGGCTAATGGCAAAAATCTGGAATGATATATGTGCATATTTTGTGTCTCTACAGGAGTTTTCCCTGGAGAAAACCTTGCAAACCATGGTGCAGGTTTGGGATGGCATTTCTTTCAACCACCAATCTTACAGGGAGACAGGAGTGTCCATCCTAACCGCCTTGGACGAGATTCAGACGATATTAGATGATCAGATTGTGAAGACCCAAACAATGAGAGGCTCACCCTTCATTAAACCCTTTGAAAATGAGATCAAGGCTAGTTTCAAGTTTAGGACGGTTTATGTGTCGAACTGTGCAATGATGCAAACTTGGTATGGTTTGATTATTAACTTTGCTCCCGGGAAGTTTTAATCCTTTATTTTGTGACCTCAGGAATGGGAGGAGCGTCTGATCCGTATCCAGGACACCATTGATGAGTGGCTGAAGGTACAGGCCCAGTGGCTTTACTTGGAACCCATCTTTTCTTCTGAGGACATCATGCAACAGATTCCAGAGGAGGGACGCCTTTTTCAAATTGTTGACAAAAACTGGAAAGACGTCATGAGGCACTGCATTAAGGACCCCAAGGTTGTTAAAACAAGTTTGACTTGAATGTCTGAAAATCTGAAAAATTAACTGGTTGAGTTTACAGATCATTTGTTATTCGTAGATCCTGCCGGCAACATCAATGCCTGGTTTGCTTGAAAAACTGCAAGATTCTAACAGCCTCCTTGATAACATCATGAAAGGACTGAATGCATATCTGGAAAAGAAGCGTCTCTTCTTTCCAAGGTAAGGAAAAATATTTCAGTGTTTCTGCAGCCCATAGCTTTATGATATCACAAAGCTGTCTGCTCACTAACTACACAACTGTTAGGTTTTTCTTCTTGTCCAACGATGAAATGCTGGAGATACTGTCTGAGACCAAGGACCCACTGTTAGTTCAGCCCCATCTGAAGAAGTGCTTTGAGGGCATTTCCAAACTGGACTTCCTACCCAATCTGGATATCCAGGCAAGTCAGTCTCATATAATGTTATTTTTATACAATGCCATGAATTGAAGACTGTATTAGACTGTCATTCTTTTCCAGGCCATGTACAGTAGTGAAGGGGAGCGTGTTCAGCTAATCGAGCACATCTCCACATCAGAAGCTAAAGGAGCTGTAGAGAAGTGGCTGGTGCAGGTGGAGGATGTGATGTTGCGTAGTGTCAGAGATGTCGTGGCTCGCTCCAGACTGGTGAGAACACTCTCCTCAATAGCATAATATACACACTATACTGTGAGTTATCTACAGCAATCCTATCTTGTGTATGGATCGCATGCTGCCTCTGGACCCTTCAGTGCCTTTCATGAATGACAGTTGAGTGGTTTTTGTGATTGTGCTTGCAGGCCTACGCTGAGACTCCACGGAGCCAGTGGGTCAAAGAGTGGCCTGGACAGGTGGTGCTTTGCGCCTCGCAGATTTTCTGGACCTTGGAAGTGCATGAAGCCATCAGAGCAGGGGCTGATGTAAGTTTTTAAACTTTATGAATAAAAATGTTGTAAACATTAAAGTAAACTATATATTTATATATATATAGTATATACAGTATATTGTACACTATATATACAGTATATATCATTTTTTTCCTGCAGAAAATTTAACATGATTTTTTGTGCTTGATTTTCTTCTTGAAATACACACCACTGGAGCTTTTGCCAAATACCATGACAAAGTGTTTGCAACATAAACATCCATAGTCAAAGTAAAAATATAATTATCTTAGAGATTTAGCTTATCTTTATTAGGTACATAAAACGTAATAATAAAAAGGCATTGCAATTCTGTACCCAATAATGAAGTTTCATAGCAGCGGTTATAAAGCCTTATGTGTTAATGCTACTTCTCTGAGTTTGATTCATAATTGGCATATTAGCAATATCGCTTTGGGAAAAAAATTAAAGCAGATATTGGCTTTTGTCCTCTGTAGGGTTTGAAGGACTACTATCAACAACTGCAGAATCAGCTAAATGATATTGTGGAGCTGGTGAGAGGGCAGCTGCCCAAACAAACGCGGACCACATTAGGAGCACTGGTCACAATTGATGTCCATGCTAGGGATGTGGTCATGGAGCTTATTGACAAAGGTACTTCATGGCACAAAGGACAGAGTCGACATTTGTAACAGAACTTCACTTTGGTTAAGAGAAAGTAGTCAGAAATATGGATTACAATACAAAATAGCATATTCAGGATCAATTTATTGCAGGTGTATCACATGAAACAGACTTCCAGTGGCTAGCCCAACTCCGTTATTATTGGGTCAATGACAATGTACGTGTTCGGATCATCAACTGTGACGTGAAATACGCATATGAGTACCTGGGGAACTCTCCTCGTCTGGTCATCACCCCACTGACTGATAGATGCTACCGAACCCTGGTAAAATATCTGAAATTCTTCTACAGGAATACTGCTGAGTGATCACATATTATAACTTTTAACTCTGAACCTTCCTTCTGCTTTAGATTGGGGCTTTCTTCCTAAATTTAGGTGGTGCGCCTGAGGGACCAGCTGGGACAGGGAAGACGGAGACCACCAAGGATCTAGCCAAAGCTCTAGCTGTGCAGTGTGTGGTCTTCAACTGTTCTGATGGACTGGACTACCTAGCTATGGGCAAAGTAATATTGGCTGTAGATTTCTAATATATGTTTTAATTGTTGTAACATGTTTCTTGACTCTTTTATTGAGATGCTATAAAACGTTTGTGTTTTGATGCAAACTCTTACAGTTTTTCAAAGGTCTGGCATCCTCTGGTGCCTGGGCATGTTTTGATGAGTTCAACCGTATTGAGCTGGAAGTGCTGTCTGTAGTGGCCCAGCAGGTACTCTGCATCCAGAGGGCCATTGAACGGAAGCTGGAGTACTTTGATTTTGAAGGGACCATGCTCAAACTCAACCCCAACTGCTTTGTGTCCATCACGATGAACCCTGGTTATGCAGGACGCTCAGAACTCCCAGACAACCTCAAGGTGTTTCACCATTAAACTAACACATTACCAAACACTGAGTTGGCATTGTGAGTTATTAAAATGTTGCATATTATGTGAGCTGCAATTAATGTTGATGTCACAATTTTGAGCTATGTTCTTATCATCTCTTCTGTTGATAAATAAATCTAATGGGAATAATTCCACAATGGGTAAATAAACTATGTGCTGTTACTGAATTTGGCCAACAATATAATGTAAATTATATGTGGTAGTGTGTTACAGGTTAATATGTTACTCTGCATGGACATAAGTATCATTAACATAGTATTTTTTCATTTTTTCCTGCGCAGGTGTTGTTCCGAACAGTGGCCATGATGGTCCCCAACTATGCACTGATAGCAGAGATATCTTTGTATTCCTATGGATTCCTGAATGCCAAACCACTGTCAGTAAAAATTGTGATGACCTACAAGCTCTGCTCAGAGCAGCTCTCCTCTCAGTTCCATTATGATTATGGCATGAGGGCTGTCAAAGCTGTACTTGTGGCTGCAGGAAACCTCAAGCTCAAGTTTCCCAATGAAAATGAGGATATACTGGTATTTATGATTACATCAATGCATGATAAACATTGGTCAATATGTCTTAATTGTGAACGTCATGTCTAGTTTGTAACTTTCAGCTCCTGAGGTCTATTAAGGATGTTAATGAGCCCAAGTTTCTCGCCCATGATATTCCTCTTTTCAATGGAATCACCAGCGATCTCTTCCCAGGAATCTCCCTTCCTGAGGCTGATTATAAGGTGGGATATTGATGGACTGTATTCATATAGCGCTTTTATCCAAAGCGCTTTAGAGTATATATATGTATATGTGTATATACTGTACATACATAGGGATATATTGCTTCTTCTTTTCTTTTAGGGCAAAATAACAGTGTCTGTGTGTTTATCTAGAACATATTTTATAATCATGTTTTTTCATATCTCTGGCAGCTCTTCCTGGAAGCTGCAGTGGAATGTTGTAAAAATCACAATGTACAACCAACACAGGTCTTCTTAGAAAAGATGATTCAGACATATGAGATGATGATAGTCAGACATGGGTATGCCATATTTCCCCTTACCATGTTTTGGTATGATTGTGACATAGCTTAAAAGTCTTATTTGAAATCCAATATAATATATTGCATCAAGATACTCTTCTTTTTGAATTAGCTTCATGCTGGTGGGAGAGCCCTTTGCTGGGAAGACCAAAGTGCTTCATGTACTAGCAGACACTCTGTCTCTCATGAATGACAGAGGGTACGGTGAGGAGGAAAAGGTCATCTTCAGGACACTGAACCCGAAGTCCATCACCATGGGACAGCTCTTTGGTCAATTTGACCAAGTTTCCCATGAGGTTTGCCTATGCCTTGGATCCGGTCATATCTTTAGAGTTTCACAGTATTGATGAACACCTGAGACATTATGTGGCCCTCACTTCCTCTTTGTCTGCTTATTTGTCAATTTTCTTCATATTCAGTGGACTGATGGGATTGTGGCCAACACATTTCGTGAGTTTGCATCAGCAGACACACCAGACCGTAAATGGGTGGTGTTTGATGGCCCAATAGATACACTGTGGATTGAGAGTATGAACACTGTCCTGGATGACAACAAAAAGGTAAATTAAACACATTTAAAGTAAGAGCTTTGATACACTAGTGTTTCTGACTCATCTGCAATACTTACAGTATATAAGCTATTTATTTTTACTTGTCCTTCACAGTTATGCCTGATGAGTGGTGAGATCATTCAGATGTCCAATCAGATGAGTCTGATTTTTGAAGCCATGGATCTCTCACAGGCCTCGGTAAGTTAACTGCAGAATTGAAATAGATAATTTGTTTGACAGTCTGATTAGATTGTCTGATAGTCAGTTTAGATTTGATCTCTCACCTTGAAATGTAATAAGCAAGAGCATTTGAGAAGCGACTGAGAGTTCACAATGTACCAAAGCTGGGCTGACATTTTACAATTAGATGTCATGAAAGTGTTATTTTCTGCCACTGCAGCCTGCCACAGTCAGTCGATGCGGTATGATCTACATGGAGCCATTTCAGTTAGGCTGGGAGCCCTTAGTGATCTCCTGGATGAACACTCTTCCAGAACCTCTGCAGAGCGCAGACAACCGCTCCCTACTGCAGGAGCTCTTCCACTGGCTCCTGCCACCTGCCTTCAGGGTGCTGCGTAAACAGTGCAGGGTCAGTAATCCCTGGCTCCAGAGTAATCGAAACATAAATATCTGTAGGATTCGAAGAAAGCTTTATTCATTTATAACACAAAGAGGTTTTCTTATGCAGAATTATGTTCTTGTTCACAGGAAGTTGTGTCCACCGGCAATAGTAATACTGTGATGTCCTTGTGCCGATTGTTTGAGATGATGCTCACTGAGCCTGTGAAGACAGAGTCTGGGAATAGAAATATCCGCACCTGGATCATGGTAAAATGACTGAATGTGTACAATGATAAGATGCACTGCAGCAGCATATGATGGATTAATTAGGGGTCCAAGCACGAATTGCTGGAAACCCTCTTGGAAATTACTTGGATGATGATGATGATGATTATTATTACTATCATTATTATTATTCTCTGCTAAAAGTTTCTGGAGCTCAGAAACCGTAAAAGCTACAGCAACCAATCTTAGCACATAGGTCCAAAATTTCAACCACTGACCAGATGGTGGCGCTATAATAACCACTTTTAGGTTTTGACCTATAACTTCTGAACCGTAAGTCATAGACTTTTTTCTCCCTGTATTCCTTAGGTCTAGCTGCATCAAAGTGTAGAGGCCATGCCCATTTCCGCCTGACTAGATTTTCGGCCGTTTTTTTTTTTTTTTTTCCAAACACTGTTTTTTCGTATTAACTCCTACAATTTTACCCCAATCCTCACAAAATTTTGCATGTAGAATGTCTGGACCAAGACAGAAAAAAATTATCACTTTGTTTTTTGATATTCTTTACCGTTTCGCTACAATTGGCTACCAAATTTGAGTAGGCGAGACTCATTCCGCAAAACGTGCTATATCAGGATAACTTTAGGCTGTTACAATAAGTTTCGGTGG
>OMOW01105284.1:3018-16735 GCA_900312555.1 Lamprogrammus exutus
CACCGAGATCTACACTCTTTCCCTACACGACGCTCTTCCGATCTCTCAACAAGGTAGGTTTTTTGTGTCCTAAACAGCAGATCTAGTCAGTTTATTTTTGTGTGGTTATCTATTATTCAGATTATTGTGCTGTTTCTGTATGTGCGAATCTGTCCGTATGTGTGTGTTGGGGTGTATTGGCTGAGTTCACTTTCCCTTGAGATGCCAGAACAGAGACGGAGGAGTGCCGCGTGAAGGTTGGAGCTAAGAGAGTGTCGGTTTGGCTTGGATATTTTTAAGTATTTTGCCATGGGGGCTGACTTCCTGTTTAGATTCATTATTCTAGTATTTGTAGTTGGTAGCTGTAACTGTAGCAGATTTGTATGTAGAAAGAAAGTAATTTTTAACCTTTTTACCTCTTAAATACCCACTTTGCTGAAGTTAGCGTCTGGATTCCTCAAAACTAGGTGGCTTTGTCTCTACTAGATATTCCATTCCATTCTCTATTGTAAGAATAACCGTCCATCAGACACACATGTCTCAAGTACTACATGTATTCATAGAAGAATTGCAAGCCAATGATTGTTTCTCATGTCACCCAATAGACCTAATGACAGACTTTTATCACGACTACATTTATTCTGACCTTTAACTATTCCACATCCCACCACTTCAATCAGTACTTTAATCAGCTGCCCCACCTTTGGAGAGGATTATGGGTAACAATCTGGGCGCTGGAAGCCTCCAGTCTGCACAGTATGACTGATTTTATTCATTTAGTGTGGCTCTTGTACACGACCAATCACGTCACTTCTCCGTTACCGCAGATGCAGATATTAACATTTCATATCTAGCACCATTATTGCGTAACCTATCAGCATTCACTTTCTGCTGTTGCATTAAAAAGAAGCCTCTGACTGACAGCAATAGCAGACAAAAGAAGATAATTGCTTACTCACTATTTTTCATATAGCTTTTGATCCATTTTGTCTTTTCCGACAGGAAAAAGACAGCCGCGTAATTAAAGGCATTGTGTAGCGTATACAATCTGAGCTGCGATCACACTGGCAACCTGACAGCTCACTCTAATGCTAGTGTACTTTGCACAGGGGCTCCATAAATAAGTAAAACCCAAGAAAACAACCCTCTGTCTTTTTCTCACATTTTCTGTCTATTCCTTCCCGAGAAAGCTTTACTGCAGAACACAAAACACAGAGGGAGTGTATTCCTGACTGAATTTATGAATAAATGACTGTTGTGGCCACGCACAGAGAAAAGGGCTAAGAATACTGAACGTTATTTCAAAGAATGCTGTCATGTCATTTTATTAAGGGTTTGTCAGGGGAAGAAATGAGATTTGATTAAAAAAAAGTTAATATCCTGCAAATGACTAATCACATCCCGATGAGCAAATATATTAATGTCATTAATCTTCTGTCATTAGGTACAAGGTTGATATGGAGGATGGTATTATTCTTCCATTTTTTTCTTCTTACCTGTGTGTCATCTCTTTTATTTTGCAGAGTTCAGAGACAGAACGTGTCCAATAATAACATAATAATTCAGAGTGAATTGAGCGATAAAGGATCATATCAATGTTCAACCTGTGACACTCTTTGATTAAAACACAATTTACTACTCAGACTTTCAGCTTTGTGGTAGAGAGTATGAGCTAGCTGAAGTTTTAAGATCAGCTTTGAGGCTTCATGAAAGACTCAATCCCTTTCAAAGTATTTCACTTGAAAACACACATTCTGCTATACAGCAAAGTGCTAACTGCTATCAGAATGTCTGACCCATAAACATCAGCTTTATTCTCTTTTCCTCTCTGGAGATACACAATTTTAATAAGAACAAAAAAAACCTAAAAAAAAGTACATCAACAAAACCCACGTGGCAACACAACACTCATTGGTCAGGAATGTCAAAATGCTGCAACACCTAAATAACAAGGAACAACAGCAGAATTGGCTTGCGTTCCTCATCGCTGTCTTCAGAACGCTGAATTTCAATGCAAAGCGTCACCATGTCATCATCAGCATATTGTTTCACATTATGTGGAGACGACGTGCAACATTATGATGGTTGAGCAGGAGCTTGGAGTGCACCTTCAACATGGTAATCTGAAGATGTGTAAGGTAAGCTTGGTATGTTTTGCTTTCCACAGCATCCATTCGATTTGCTATGGGTAATCAAAGTGGAAGGTTAAACCCTCTCTGGTTCTGGCTCAATCAATAGACCAAATTCGATCGGTAGTTGGTTCAGAACTAGTTTAGAGCATGTTCATGCTGGACCAAGACCACTTCCTCCAAAGGGTCTCAATGAGTTTGTTTTGGTCTGCTGTGTTCAGACCTGCTCAAGTGAATCATAGCAACGGGGGAAACACACCCAACTGGACTAAACCACGTAGGTGTGAAAATGCCTTAAAATTCATGACAACCACACACCTGCACAGTGCTTTTCCATGTCTCTGAGCATTGCTGCATATATCAAATGGGAAAGATCTCCAATGGCCTCTGAAAAAGGCAAGAAAGTGAGTAACTCAATCCTGTACATCTATTCTCTCTAAGACTTTTCTCTCGCCAAGCGTCGTCTGTGCACACGGTTTGGTTCAAAGCTCGTCACTGGAGCCCAGTCTGCCCACCGCTTTACATCCCAGTGGAGGTTTTCAAACGTTACTTAACTGCCTCAGAAACACAACCTGAGTGGATGTTGAGTATTTGATCCAACCAAAATGCTCTGCTATGAATGGCATGTGATCCAAATTACATGAATAATAAACACAGGAACAAGGTTGAGGAGGGGCTGTGCTGCAATCAAATGTCTGTGGTCTGCTGGGCATGTTACACACTGATTTCCTTAATAGGACAAGGAATATTTAGCCACAAAAATTATCTAACACGCACACGCAGTGACTGAAGGATATTTTGCCATGCATGCAGATCAAAGTCCCCACATCACCATGCAATATATTACTAATGAATAATTTCCCGTTTTCATTTTTAATAACTAAAAAAGGATATTCTGTGTAGCCTGCCAGGGATTCCTGATGAATCTTTAAAGACAGAGCAAAAAGTAACAAAACAAGAAGAACTGCAATCTTTTCGGGCTGAATGCACTCATTTGTTAAGCTTAGATGGATAAAGAGCAAGTATGTCAAAACAATCCTCTTCACTGTTGTGACACAAATGACGCATCACTTCAAATAACCAAGCAAATGAGCACGTGAGCAAAGGTGCAGGGCACACTCAGCACCTTGCGGCGTCTGCTCTGCACGCACTGTCCCAGATTCCCCCTTACGTAACTTGATTATTTGCACACACCACACAATACCCATGACAAACAAAAATAAAATGGCATATTCATTGCTCAGTGTCTCAAGTGTTGCAGGCTCCTCAGCTGAGCAGGACCTCTGCGTTGCACAGGTTTGCTTGTCTCAGCATAACAATGTGTAAAGTGAACGAAAAGAATGCTGAGTAAAGCTTGTGGAAAGACTAGAGCTGCATCATCAGCTGTCCATTTAGGTATTATGTGAAAAATGGCTACAGCACAGCACCAGATACAAGCAACTCTCTCTCCTCATTAGGAATCCTATTGGACTTTAATTAAGAGCTAAGAACACTATAAACCCACAGTCAGACCCCACCTTCACAGGCAATAATGCCTCAATTACAAGGCCATGATTGACTGCAGCTTGAATGCCTCTGTCACAATCTCTCTCTCTCCCTCTCAGAGGAAATTTGAATAAAAAGGTTTTTGTGCTTGATGGCGCTTGTAGCTAGATTTCTATCCAGTTAACTTTTGAGGGAAATTTCCTTCAAAAGGAAGGCTGTAACATCAAGTCGTAACAATCTTTCAGTTTCGTTCAGTGGCCTAGATCAAAGCAGGTTGGACACCATTGATGCATTTCATCCCAATCTGTTTCCCCAGGGTGAAAGACAGAGTGGGATGAAACGCACACGAGAGGAGACAAATTAATTAATTAATTGATGAAAATGCCATAATGTGCTGTGATGTTAGTCACATTTTTTAAACTATGAAATTTAATTGTCATGCCTGCAGTCTCATAATACTAGTTAATGGGAAAAAACTGATTTACATTTCATTTTGTTGACACTGGACATTTGCTTGAAACTTTATATGGGAACTCCAAGATGCGAATGTATGTAAATGTATAATGTATGAATATGATGCAGGGGACTGCCATGTGTGTGCTCAGGTGACTTTCCCTGGATACATAAACGCTAAAAGAACGTTTAGATAACGTAAGGTAAATATAAATCATACATGTGACCATAGCTGATCACAGAGTGATAAAATGTGATTTATTTGAAATGGAATGAGAATGCAGTTGATGGAACGTGTTGTGCTTTGGTCCATGCAGGTGGCACTGTAGTTTTATGGAGCTATAGTTTATGACTATTGAGTTATAAGGAATAGAAGTTCTTTATTTACATAACGGATGTGGTGAGAGATGGAGTCACGAGGTGAGCAGATCTATAAATGATCATTATTAAATGTGGCAGTGGCTATCCACAGGAATTGCAAAGTCTCTTATAGCCATAACACAGCAATGAAATTTACATTGCTTTGATTGTCCCAGTTGATGTATCTAATGGGAATCCAGAGTGCAATAGTGGCATACAAATAACAGTAAGGTTAAGGAGGTCAAGGTGAGGCCAACATTTAATTCTAAAAACACGAGGGGGAGTCCATGACATAAAAATTTGGTCTGTGTGTTCCTGTTTATGCAGCCTGACAGATGTGTAGAAGTGTGTTTGTTTGCACATGTGCATGATTTATGGGCAAACAGGAGAGATGGAGCATAGCGATAACCTGATTTACTCATCATAGTGTGTGTTGAGTGGGTTACCATTAGTGTGTGTATGCAAGATTGTGCACGTGTGTGTGTGTGTGTGTGTGCACGTACTGCAGAGTATGTAAGTCAGCAAAAGTGTGCAGTTGTCTGTTCATGTTTCTCCATTAATGAATGTATTCACCAAATACCCAGGATTATGTCTAATCCTGAACATCGACCGATCCCACACTGCAAGGTAAGAGGGCTAAATGTCAAACAAATTAAATCTCAAAAGTTACATTTTCATTAAGGATCATTTGATGACATTTCTGTGGAATTAAACAGTATAGAGAGACAGGAAAGATGGGCGAGGGAATGACATGTTACACAGAAACCAGCATGGCATAAGGATCAATAATCCCACTGCTTATACACACACATCAGACCATAGCTTAATCCTCATGCTTCATTAGAATCTATCAACCCTGCAAAATCGTCACAAAGTTACCCTCCTGTTCTATATGACAGCAATTAGAATATTCATTAGATAAAATTCCCTAATCAATTGTCTTTGAGCCAAAGGGATATCAGTGGATCAGTGGATATCTGAGTCAAAATCCTTTGGATACAAAGGATCCAATTGCACAAGCTTCATGACTTCTAGAACCCCAGTATAAATCGATAAACTGGCCTCTCCAGTGGATTTTGCTGCTTGTTAGCAGGCCTGAAACAGCTGTCTTGCCTTGTGTCTTCTGATGTTCTACCCTTTGTATTTGGTCCGGTGTTTCAGCCCATTTTTAGGTTCATTGTGGGCTTATCAGTGCAGTGTGCTCAGGTGACTGAACACAGGCCCTGAAGCCACTTAGGCTTTTCAATCCCACTGTGACACGGTCAAATCAGGAGAGTGCACAAGATTAAATCGATGGCTGGCCAGTTGACTGCTTGACGCAGCATTCTCTTCCAGACCATTTCCTTGTCCAGACCATCTATCACTCACAGCCCTCTTTTGTTTCCTTTCTCCTCTCCTGCTTTCTGCTATAATGTGCTCAAATCATCCACTACATTGACTTGTCGCTGGGGATGTGACACACTCAGTATCACGGACTTAATAATATCTGTATACCAAGCGATTCCTTTGCTAAAGGTGGCGAAGGCGGAGGGGGGTGATGACAAACAGAGGTGACACAGCCAACACTCTGTGCTACAAGAAAAAAAATAAAAAATAAACTTACAGTTTGCCCCAGAGGTCAGTCCAGCCAACCAGGTCCAAACATATATCAGATAAATCAGCTATAGGTCACATTCCGCTCACCAATTCTACCTTCTGCCTACTGCTATGTCAGTTAAATGACTAAATTGTGCTATAGTAGAAATAGACAGGCTACACTGTAGAGCCTCTTGATGTTCAAGCCTTTTAAATATTGAATGATATACTGGCATGTATCAACGAATATATGCATGTGACAGACCTGGGGGATTTAAACCATACACAAATACAGTAGGAGTTTAAAGGAGAAGTTTGTATGCTTGATTGATTTTTAGCTGACCTACATGCAGAGTATTCACAGTTCCCTTTGCTCTCACAACTGTTTCTATTGTTACATACAGACCATACGATTTTCAGCTGTGAGACTGCAGAACTGTGCATAATCGTCATTGTAGTTTACAAACTATACAGTATGACTGAATGGCAACATTTAGCCTGTCGGACATCGGTGACACATTGCGTCCTTGAGCAGTTCACAATCGTCGTTCACAGGTGTAAGCGCCAATTTGCCTCTGATCTCGTTCTTTTGTTAGCAATGCACCAAAATTTTCAGTGAGTGAAAAATTGTTTTGTCTAAACTAGATTTAAGTCTCCGAGTATTAGCAAACCTGCATTCTCCTAAACAAGCAATGCCGCACATGTCTTAGTAAAGACACCAAAAAGATGTTCCTTCATCTTAAAGTCCAGAGTGAAAAATACCCAACATGACTGCGAAGGCTCCAAACTCATTGTGGAGACAGAGTAATGGTCAAACCTGTGGGCAAATGGTCAAGGAAATTGATACTGTTGTGCTGTTGGCCATTCTTTTCTAATGGGAATAAATTTTGATGCCACAAAATGGTTCCTGAAATCCTATATCAGCAAAAGGAGAACACTGACATTTAATGGAGATCAAGCCTGAGGATTAGTAATAATTTTAATAAAATCTCTGACCTTTGGCAGTCTTTAAAAACCACGATATAAGCATATTTTTCAAAACAAAGTGTGAGGTTCCTCATCCAAACTGCATACACACACTGTTTTTGTTAAAAACATTTTAATGAACATCCTATAAATAGCATCTATCTTTAACATAATAAACAAACAGTAATGGGGCCAAAACTCCAGGCAACCAAAAACACCAGTATCCACTACAAAATCATTTGAGCATCACAGACTGAGTGGGAAAAGCCACTATTGGCATTATTGGCAGAGAACCACAGCGATGGAATCGTGATTACAATCGATTCAAATGGTGCCCTGTTTTCACAATGTTAAAAAAAAAAAAATCAATACATCCAGAGAAACCACTCCTCTGGCATTTACTCTGCTGTCCATCTATAGGCTCAGCAGAACAACACACTGATTTTGCTACTGTTTGCTACTGCCATTTCTGAGGCAGAAATACCCCCAAATAGAGTCAGAGCAGCAGTCAACACATCCAGCAGAAACAGAGTAACATGGACAGACCAAGGGAGAGCTCTGAATCCTCCAACAGAGTAGGTGTAGTCCATCCATAGTTGGATAAGTTTAGTAAATTGTCTTACTTTTTCAAATAACCAAAATAATTCTGTAACAACTGTAGATTGCGATGATGATTCACAGAGGAACCATCAGCACCATGCTGCACTTTCACATTACGGGGAGTCATTACATTCAAATACAATAGCAAAATGTGCTTGATGAGCTTTAAAAACAAAAACATCCGATCAGCACACACAAACAGACACACACACACACACACACACATATACACACCTATCAGTGTTGTGGCCCTTTCACTGAAGCAACCACGCGAGACCGTCACATGTCTATGTTCCTACGCTTTTCTAAAACAAAGCAATTAGGAGCATTGAGCAGAGTGTCACTTCAGCTGCCTCATTGACCTTTCTGCGGCAGCGCTGGACCGCCTGCTCATACCGCACTGTGATAGCTTCATTAGCACAACCTGATCACAGAAGGAAACTGTGTCTGAGCGGGTCTGCACTGCCGCACAGCTGATGTCCTCTGTTGCATGTGGTGACAGTTTGGGCTTTAAAAAAACCAAACCCCACTACATTCAGCAGGGCTTTTGTTTACATGGTGCAGTATGTCTTTCCTGGTGCCTGTTAGTTGTGTTTGACATAAGGACCTAAATCAGTTTTTAACTCATCGTTTCTGCTAGCCAGCCTGCTTGTTCAGCCATACTTCCAGCCCACACAGATCATCACTTATAGTGAAGCTTCCTGGCTACAGTGCTCCAATTTTTCAGACATCTTCCCCTTGTTATGCTGGGGAAAAGCTACAATAATCCTGGCCAATTCTCCACACACATCACATAATCACATAATGAAATTCAACAGATGAGCTATGACATTATAGTGTGTTTTTTTTCTATATGTATGTTGATAATCTTTATATAATACAATACAACTTTATTATCCACCTTGGTGGAAATAGCCTTAGGTCACACCAGAAACACAGTGACAGACAAGCAACAATAGAGATGCAACTAACATGGTAAACATCAAAGCAATGATAATAAAATAGTTGACAATAAATGGATAAAAAGTTTTTAAAAAAAGTTATTCATATTCTTTCCAATCCAACTTATATCTTATCCAATTATATCCAGGTCCAATTTATGACCTGGTAAATTTGATTCATTACACCTTTTCAACTTAGGAAAACCTAAATGGAGAAACCAGAATTTTGAAAAAAACGCATAAATTCTAACTGATGATGTTGCAGGATCTGCTACTGGTTCCTCTTAAAATCCCAGTGCAACGAAGCAAAGTACAAACAAACGCATATACAACTCAAATTCTTGTAGGATTTTATAATAAAAGCATGGTGGAGGGAGGGAACAGAGGGAAACCAGTAAATGTGCAGTGTGCAACGCAGAGTGGAAGTGTTGGTAAATAAACACAACCAAAGCCAAGAAAGACGTTAATGTATTCCTGCATCTGTGTGTGTGTGTGTGTGTACAGCTGTGTGTGTGTGTGTCAGACCTCTATTTGCGGGTCCTGACTCGGTGCTGTGACAGAAGGCAGAATAAGGGAGTGTTTTATGGCATCTCATTGAGACACCCTTGACGCTGACACCTCCTCTATACTATTCCTGTCGCCGGCTCCTTAGCTCGCTCCCTTTCGCTGCTTTTCAGCTCTATTTCTTTCTCACTCTCTCCTGCTGTCTGTAAATCACCCCTCTTTTTTCCATCTCTCATCTTTTCCTATCCATCTTTCTCAATCATCTTCTTCCATATTGCTCCCTTTCGACACAAATCTTCCTCTCTACCCATCCAAGCATTCCTCTCTCCCACTTTGTTTTCCTCTCCCCACTCTCTCTTTCCCTCTGAGCACGAGGTAATGGTGCACTCTGCTACCATGTTCATTTCAGCATCATCCCCAGAGAGCTTCTTGTTTCTTATCTGAATATTAGAATACATTTTTTGGAAAAGCTGTACAAAAATACTTGCACTTTCATTAAGGATACGGTTCTTTTCATCATGTCTGCCACTGCTTTACAGCTGCAGTGTAAGCATTTACAAAATAATACTTCCTGTGCATACTAATGCAAAATAACAACAGCTTTTTAACATGCTAATTGAGAATTTTCTGAAAGCACTATGTAACCACAACACATTTCTGCAGCGAGACAGTTTAAAATGAGCATGTGGCATCTTTGCTTTAAAGGTGGCAAAGCAAAGACTGCAGTTTATCAAACTAATGAATAGAATAAAGATGTCTCTGCATAGCAACTAAGGCATCAACCCTATTTTCTCAAATTTCTCCTTTTTCCTTCCTCTTTTCCTTATCGTATTCCTTACACGCAACAATGGCTTTGGAGGCTGTCCACTTATTGATCAGCATGGCGACTACAGGGTGGGGGGCTGTCTGTACAGCTTGTCTGACTATAGTGTAATTAAAGCTGAGGCAAAGGAAGTATAACACTGACAATGGCAAAGCACAAAAAACCTGAAGTGCTACAGTGCTCAGTATAATCAAGTCGGGGCACTGAGTTGTGCAAGAAGGAATGTGAACACAACAGCATTTGGTTTTAACACCACATTTAAAGCATCATGTAGGGAAATGTTTTCTTAAAGCATAATCAATATTCATGAAGCAATTCAACTGCAATGAAAAAAGGTTTAAATAATAACAGAATTGGATTTGGTGCCCTCTGAGCATCACTTCTGCATTCCAGAATTTGTGTTAAAGTTTAGAAGACCATCTGTTTCAGGGGAGAGAGAGGAAGCGAGAGAGGCAGGGGGGAGGGTTAATCAACAGCCCACAGAACCCAGTTGAAGTCACTGGAGTGTGTTTTCTATTACAAGCTTCAATTCTCATTTCAGCCGAAAAGCCATCGTAGAATGCAGAGTAAAATACCACTTAGGGATCGCGATTATCCAGAAGCAGCATGTGTAGGATTTAGATTTTCACTGAAAATGCTGACGTCACCATAGGAGGACTGCAGCTGCTAGGTGTATGCTGAATGTACAACGTGAAAATGTGAAAAATTGGATTATTTACAACTTTGATTTACAATATAGCCAGGAACCAGCGGTCATTGAGGAGGTATTACTCAAAGATATAATAACAAACAGCTTGAGGCGCAACCTTAAAAACTACTCATTACAGAAATTATATGACAATTAATAAAGGTGTTACATTTATGGAGGCAAAGGTAAAATGGAAGAAGTGCTTAAATCTGACAAGAATTAATGCGACCAATTAAAATTTACGATTAAACACAAGCTGATGACAAGAATATAATACACTAGAGATAACATTCATAAATAAGTCGTACTGACTTTTGCGTGAAGTGCGTTTCTCAGGACTCCCTCATTCATTCCCTCTGGTGTTGTGGAAAGGTGAACAAAACATAGATTAGACATGCAGGAATAGATATCTATGATTTGTAGAGCAAAAATCAGAGTTTTGCATATTTGAGGAAACAGATCATATACGATATCCCATGAGGTGGAGAGTTATTTTTTTCTTCACCTGTCCATACAAATTTGGGACATTGGGAATTTGGAAAGGGCAGAAGTCCCCATGGTACAGATATGGAAATATTATTTGGTTATAGAAACAACATTTTCTGAAGACAAAGATAACAACAAAGGAAAGTAGGTGAAGTGTGGAGGAGCATTTATGATGCCTTATAGACGTTTGTGTTGGGGCTAAGAAGCGGTGGGTGGGTGGGGGGAGGGGTTCTGGAGGGTAGAGCGTGAGTGTGTGAGTGACTGTGGGATGAAGATAGAAGAGGATGAGAGGATGGGAGTTCAGAGGGATGTTATGTAATGTTTTGCAAAATCAAGAAATAATTGAGTGCTTCCTTTATTGAATAGGAGAATGTAAGCAAAGCCCCATTGTGAAAGGCCTGATAACAAAAACACAACAAATAGAAAACAAGAGGACCAGGCCGGCCCTCCTGCTGTTACACTAAATTACCACCAACCCCATCCGATGCTGAATCACTCCAAACCTCTGACACATAGCTCGCTACAGCGGGCAGATGTCATGCAATGTTAGAGATACACCAGAGCAAACAGCGGGCACTCACACATGTACGCACACAGACACACACTCGCATACGTAGGCTTTTTTCACAGGCCATTTCATTTCACTTGATCTTGTGACATAATGATGATCTCCATTTTGTCATTTTAAACTGTAATTGCCCCGACTAGCCCTGAACGCTGTCAGGGAGGGGAGGAGGAATATGAGGGCAGACGGAGCTGAGTGGACAGAGAGCATTGTGGGAAAGTGAACGAGAAAAAAAAAGCAGCTGGAAGATTAGAGCAGCTCAGAGACAGAGGGACACATACCAATAGAGGAAAAATAGTGTAATGTTCCTCTTCTCTCCTATCATCCTTGAGAGGTGGATGACATTTCTGATTTTCATTTTCTCCACCGACCCCTCGATCACTCACTGACGGAGCTCCTAGAATTATCCCCCGGCTCTCCGTGCTGTAATTATAAGCCTCCAGAACAAAAACACTTCAAGTCCATCAGCTTCCCTTCATCATAATTCTCCCATGAGGCCTGATGTTCTCCTCTGGGAGGCTTCGTCATCCTCCAGGTCACATGTGACACTGGATCTTTTTCCATCGACAATGTCAGAGCTGTCTATAAGGGCTTTTCATTTAGATACATAGATGTTCGCTCTGTTTCAGCTTGCTGGTTCCTTTAATGAAGTCTGTGAGTGTCTGAAATTGTCCCTAGCGTGTGTTCAGGGTGGAGTACTTAACCTCACAGGTCATTTATGCAGTCCTTATGGCAGCAGATTCAATGATTACTGAAGATGCTAGGTGCTGCAGGCAAAATCAAACTTGTGCAAAAGTTAATGGTGATCAGATATAGTAAACACAATCATGTAGCACACTTGCTGCACAGGGGAACTTGCAGGTTATAGGTTAACAATGAGACAGAAGCAGACATTCGGCTTCTTTACAGTCACTATTTGTATCGTGTAAATTGCCCCTTTACACCTTGCGTTAACATGCGATTCGTGCATCTAGATATTGTCTCAGCGTTCTTGGGATGATGTCAACTTGCATTTTCATCTCGTTAATGTGTTACAGCTGTATGAATCACATTTACACTAGGCTAGTTGTGCCTGTGATCACAATGCGATTCTGAGAGCATTTACACCTCGCATTAACATATATATCTTGCATTAATGAATAGTAAACTAATCAAAACTAATATACATGCACAGGCAATAAATTCTGCTTTTAAAAAGGAGGAATATGAAGAAAGGGAGCTCAGCTTTATCTTATGGAGATTCTTTCACCTGGTCATTTACTTCTGTTGATTTATTTTGAAATTGATTTTTTCGAACAGATCGCCATTTGACTCTACAAACTATTTGTTTCTTCATCTCCAGGTCATGGACATCCCTCCAGGCTTTTGTTTGATTTGTAATGAATACAAATCGGCGCAAAGCTTTGGCTATAGAAGTAGAAAGAGAGCAATGTCCTAAGTGTCTCCCCAATGATCAATTATGTTGGATCCAAATCAATACAAGAGCAAGAAAATATACACAGTATTTCACACTTCTTTTGAGAGAGGTGTTTAAAGGAGAGTAAAGAATGTGTGAAGGTTAATTATTGAAAATAAATGTGCTATGGGCTGTTAATCTGAAAAACAGAAGCATCTCCTGATTGCAAGGGAGCTGTCATTCAAAAGCATTACTTTATTAAGTATGTAAAGCAATATTGACATTCATTACAAATTGATATGTGAATAACATTGTCAGTAAATATGCTTATTAGTGTTTGACCACATTAAAGTGAATTAAGGCTCCTATTTACATTCTCACGGCAGCAGTTTGTTCAGATTGCAATCAGTGGCGGAATATAGGACATCATCCACTAGAGGGGAAGTATGAAACAAAGGGACTTTAAGAAAACATTTATGCAAATATATGCACAATTTCTAATTTCGCCACAAAATGAATACTTGATGGTGCTATATATGTCACTGTGGTTTGTCAAGAAGATGAGGAACAGTTTGATTACTTGGAAATGTCAAAGAAATTACCTGGAGTATGAACGTCTTATCTTCTAAAGTATGTCTGCAGATTCCAACTTGCACTTCCAATTACATTCAGCATGATTGCATAATTAGTGTAACAACATAAATGTGGCATGGATCACAGTGGGGTAGATTACGATCCTTTGATTAAACAACCCGCCCCCCCCGCAT
>OMOW01105305.1:0-13336 GCA_900312555.1 Lamprogrammus exutus
CTTCCGATCTCTATTGTTATAATTATTTGTTCGAAAGTTCTACATATGATAAAGTGAAATTAAGAAATAATAATTATAACAATAGGCTAAGCTTGGTATTACTGGATTGCCTGACCACAGTGGGATATAAAAAAAATATTTCTCGCCTGCCAGAAAGTTAGAATGTTTGAACTGCTGCCTCTCTGTGTATACTACAAGTCTCTGTTGTGTTATGGCCATAAATCATTTTTAACAATTTAATCAGGGAGAATTTCTTTTTCCACAGCCAACTCCAAAAGCCATGAAAGATCATCTTTAAACATTATTAATACTTGAATGACTCTTCCATTTTTAGGTGGTATTTCTACATTCTGGAAGCTGATATATTTGCTTGAACTAACTGATGTGAACACAAAATAATAATAAAATAATAAAGTTTTTGAACATTCAAATGAACCTTTAAATTTTGCTCGACACTTAGTTGGGAAGCTGGCAGTATTGTTATGTGGAGCGAGTGCAACCTGCCTATTCTGGTTGTTCAGGAAGCACATTGTTGTCCAGGCACAAGATTCACAAATGCTTATGGAGTAGCTGAGGCATGGATTCAGCTGCTGATATGACAAGCAGCTGTACTTACAACCCAGTGAAGTAAGAATTTAATTAATTCTGAAGGCCAAATGATACACATGATACTCTGCAAACAAATTAAAATGGTGTCGAACCTGATGACAATTTCCTATCAGCCTGTTTGTGTGTGTGTGTGGTGGGTTGGGGGCTTTGGTGGATTAACTGACTTTTGCTGCGATTAGACATATACTAGCTAGAGGTCTGGTTAAAATGTCATCCTAAGTAATCCATCAATACTGCATGTGCAATACAGCTGTTCACCCCTCTCATTAAGCTTCAAGTTAATGCAACTATATGAATAGAACAAGACTGACGTTAAAGACCTCCCACTACAGCACCAATTTGCCACGGCTACTGACAATGGTTAGTCAAGCCTTCAGCTGAAGGAATTTGTTCGTATTTCTCAGAGACTACATGTGTGTGTGTAATAGTGTTCAGAACATGCCAGTGGATTTGCTCCACTGCAGTCCTTTGAAAAAACAATATATGTGGAAGGTTTTTTTGTTTGTTGTTGTTTGTGCTTTCTTCTAGGTGTCTGTGTATTTGTGTGTGTGTGTGTGTGTGTGTGCATGTGTGTCTGTATCAGACATCTCATGACCTTGAGTTCATTTCCAGCATCATCACTCCTGCAGTGCTGGGAAAGAGGTTCTTTTGAAGTATGAAAATCTCAAAGAGGAAGCACACAATAGGGATAGGAAATAACAATGAAATGACTTCTAAGTTCAGTCTGAAACTTGGAAACGGCTACATTCATTTTTGCACGCATGAAAGCATGAAAGTCTCTTTAGTCGTACACACAGACACACAGACACACACACACACACACACAAAGAACTACATCAAAGCATAACTACAATACCAAATGTGATACTGGGACCATTTAGCAAATGTCACACTTAAAGTGGAGCACCACAAAAATGTTGCCTATAGGTTATAAATGGACATAATTTTTTAAAGTGCACATGTGTGTGTGTGTACTGTGTACGTGTGTGCATGTGTGCATGTGCCCTGGTTTTTGTGGACATCCAGCTTGTGTCTGCAGTGGTCTGAGAGTGGCTTTGGGACTACAATTATTATTTTGAGTCCAGTGTCAGCACTGATATGTGTATTTACATGTGTGTGTGAGTGTGTGTGTGTGTGAACGAGTAAGGAGACTTTCACTGCTCCCTGCTCTACCAGCCTACCCTCTAATTGGCCTCCTGAGAGCCAGTCTGTAAGGTGGAGGCTGACCCTCTCACTACCTTCACTGGTCCGAGAGGCCACTGTTCCCCGTCTCCTATCTGTTCATCTAACCCATTCTTCCATCCCTCCATTCCTCTGTCTGCTTATTCATCTGCCTGAACCTGAGAAGGTACACTGACCTGGTCACCTCTGTCTTGATATCACACTCATTCCATCCTTCCTTTACTTTCCCATCTTATTTCCCCCTTATCTGTTCATCCTTATCTATGCATTTGTTCCACATTTTATCTTTTTGCCCACCTTTCACAATACCAAGGACTGTGTTAGAATGTCTCTGAGCTGCAGGTTATTTGTGCCGTGTGGGTGCATTTGATAATGCTCTTTTCAGTTTTGATGATGAAAGCAAAACAGCCTTCAGACTCTACTTTACTTTCCTGAACAAAACGACCTTCCTTCCCTCTCTCCTCTCTCTCTTGCACCCACCACCCACAAACCCTCTGCCTTCCAATGAAAATCTCTTGTCAAATGTTCTCAAATTTCGGTCACACACCATTGCTTCAATCTCGCCAATTATGCACTTAACAAAAACGGCCAGATTTTCAGTTAACGGACAATGTTAGAATGATGACAATTTCAATGAATAACAAACTCATTTATTTGCCAGCATTTCTTTTCGTGTCTTTAGGTCAACGTGATGAGCATAACTTAGAAAATTGTCAGCACAATCTCCTAACAGTCAATTCTGAAGATAAACTGTTTTCAATGTTTTGAGACTGAATATGTTTTTTAACAGTGCATAGAGAATCTTTAAGGTGAGAGGGTTACATTATGAGGGCCATTAAAAACAATTCCATAAACTACCTTTTGTATTCTCTGCAATAAAAATGCTAATTGTTATTCACATTACAAACATCATGTATTCAACTTGGCAGATATTAAAATTTAAATGTACATCTCTTGCTCTTGCTTTGTATTAGTGTGGCCTCTTATTATTTATATTATGATGCGAGGCCAAATCACTTTTCATTTTGAGGAGTAAGGACACATACACACATTCACACACAGCAGCATTTCTCGTAGTTTGACAAAAATGTTTAAAATTTAATGACCTTATAATCCAAATGTTGTGATTAAAGAGTAAACGTTTTCAAATAAGACCGTCAGGTTAGATTATACTGTAAGATTTCTTCAGTTCATCAAATAATTCAAGTACTGCACAGCAGACACACACACAGGCACACATTCTCCCTCTTTCTCTTGGAAACTGAGGAGTGACTCAGAGATTTAACAAGTCACCAAACAGACAGATGGACAGTGAGAGGGAGACTGACAGAAAAAGTAAGGGGAACATGGATGAAAGGAGAGTAAAGGAGGCGGTGCGCAGGTCCATGTAGATGAAATGACAAGGAGACAGCGATATGTAGTCAAGGCCCTGAGGTAGTGTGCTTTTTCACACTGCTCGCATCATCTGGTGATGAACACTGCGGTGGCTCATAGTGACATACAATCACAGTCAAAGTACAGTCTTTAGTAACGTTACTGTCAGTCTGCCATCACTCTGTCTTTCATCCTCCCCCTTCTTTCTCTCTCTTTGCCTGTCTTGCAATCAAGATCTTTGTTATCCCATTTACCATCCACAATCCAAAATTCAGAGCTGCATTCAATTTTGTCCTAATAACCAATGTTAACCATTAACAGCATCAGAAAATGTTGATAAAATAGATTACGGGAGTTTACCTGTGCAATAAAGGCATATCAGTTTGAGGATTGGCAGTGGTGGGAAGCCCCTTTTGTTAAGATTTGGATCACAGATTGTTTAACTATGTGTGTTTTTGGTTCACAACTGCAGATTACAAAACAAAATCATAGAAATGATGTTATTTGACAAAGTAAAACATATATTAATTAAAACAAATCAAGTACCTCCATCACATTTCGTGAGCAATGCTGCAATAAATGCATTTTTAAACTCTGACAGTGATGTATAGAGGTTCTGATCCAAGAGCAGACAGCATGTAAAGCATTTTCTACACACATTTAAGCATAGAAATTTAAAAAAAAAAGCTTACAGTGCTGACGGATTATCGCAGATAATTCATCTTTTCATTGGTTGAATCTGCTTTTCAGAAATCAAGCAAACAACACCCACTTAATAAGTGATGTCATAAAAAATATGGGTTTATGCATATCATTGGATAATGTTTACATTATCTCAAGAGCATCTGTCAATCAGTGTGCTGTCTTTTCCCTTGGATTTCCTGTCGATGCAGTTTCCATAGGTGTTGCTCGGTTATATGTTGAGCCACGGTGAATATCACTGTTCATGCTAACAAGCCTGTTAAATTTATTCTATATAAACTGAAAATAAAAACAGAGGACTTCCTCCTTTTGAGAAAATAGTTAATAGAGAACATTACGTAATCTGGATATATAGTGGACTGATTCACTATATTTTTAAAAGTACAAATGAGGGGGAGAGAACACAGATGCATTTTAACAAAGAGACTATTACTTCACTGAAACAGATAGATAGATAGATAGAGAGAGGGGGGGAGAGGGAGAGGGAGAGAGAGAGAGAGAGAGATTTTGCCATGATAATATTGCAGCACTCCATGACAGAATGTGTCACAGTGACATTCTTTAAAACTAATAATATCATATCAAGTAGCAAACATCCGCCACTATTCTATTACTGCACTATTACTATTACTTTCACCCAGAAAGCTGCATAATTTTCTTTGTTTCGGAGGTCAATTGAGGATAAACCAGTGTCCCATTAACAAAGCTGCACTTTGGAGAGAAAATAGCAACACGACTAATGTCTTGTGCCTTCTTTGTGCTTTCTACCCTGGTATTAGCAACAAAACTGAGAGACAAACACAGCGACTCTGCTTCCAACACAGTGAGGGATGGATTTTAAATGGCATTGCCTAGCAACAGCCTGGTAAGCTCTTGGCAGCTGCTAGGTTGGGATGCATACTGATAGATGGAGAGACACACACACACACAAACACAGACACGCACACTAAAACTTAATGTGACCATACTCATCAAGGCATCTACAAGGTGATGAGCGGAGAGCTTTACATGATTGTGAATATAAATTGTGCACGCGGAATGAACATTGTCCCGATTTTGATTCAACTCCAGGTTGATTAGATTTAATTTGAAGTAGACGTAGTAAGACTGTCAGGTCAGCTGATAACTCTTCCCACCAGTATATCTGTAGTCCATTATGAGGGCAATGATGACACATTACTATGCACTCAATTTTCCTTATGGCCGTGCCTACTGATGCCTGACAAGTATGCATATAACACTGCAGATGCATATTCAATTGGAACTTCAAGTGTCTTATAATGTTTATGAATAGTTATCTATCAGAGGCAGATATTCTGATAACTAGCAGTCACAGATTTTACGGTTTGAATGATCTGACCATAATTTGTTTGACATGTGTTTTATTTACCTTTTAGTCTGTTACTTGTTTTTATTGCTTTTATTCTATTCCATATATTTTGACTTTTATGCTTTCGTTTTTATTTGTCTTTTAAATTCTTTGATCTGTACTTTTAATGTCTTTGTGTCCCTCTGTATAGCACTTTGAATTGCCTTTGTGTCTGAATGGTGCTATATAAATTAACTTGTCTTCCTTTATTAACAAGAAATCATCAAGGACTACAATGCAGAGGTCGGCACAGTGGTAATTGAGGAACTAGAAAGAATAATATAATCAGGCAGAATTGTACAGTGATCGCAATATTTTGACCTTTCCTGAAGCAGAAGGCAGGAAAGAATCCACTGCAGCGACACTAAATCCAAACTGCTAGTTTAGAATGTAGCTTTTGTTCTAATTATCCAGCTTTGTGAATGTGTTTTGTGGTAAGTGTGGTTACCAAGAACAGGCACGGAGAGACAGACAACACACAAGCACACAGGCTAAGAGGTCTGAATGCATGTAGGAAAAGAGGACAAAGATGTTTGTTGAGATTGTGCTGGGGAACAACCTCAGAGAGAGGTTAAGCACATTATCGTGTTGCTGTCAGACACTTACGGACCTATAGCCTGGATGTGTAAATGTGTAAAACATCTGGCTGAGGCTTTTCCTGTCTTGTTGTTGATTCGTGCCATTACCTCTCCCCTCCAAACACATTTGTGACATCAGAAAGTGCATCTAGACAGAGAGTAATTGCAATCACTAGTATCACTACTAATCACAAGCAATGTGTGATGTGTGAGATGCAACAGGATTCACCTAAGTTCACCCATTTCCATCCGTGACCTCATTTCGTATTCCTGAAATAGCACTCTTGCACCACATACTGGCACGTGCACAGGTACATGTTACATGCACTCTCATACACACACAGGGCAGTCCAATGAATGGTGGAGCGTGACATTTAGACGATTTCTCCTGCGATGAGGGGCTCTTATGAAGCCAGGGTGAACCATTTCAACATCAAACACTCCCAGCCAGCAGGACACTCTGTCTCCCTGAGGGCAGCGGATGAATGAAGAGCGTGTGTGTGTGTGTGTGTGCATGGCCAACCTGAGTAAAGAGTGGCTAGCTGCTGTGAAAGAGATTCATGACATCTTTAAAATAAAGTTAGTTCAACTATGTATACTGTACTCTAAATCGCAGAAATTTTGTCTCTGCCATCACAGCTCAAAGGGCTCAAAGAAGCTGCAGGGGTTTTGTTCTCTGCCAATGTTATACTTAAGACACTAAAGATCTGTAAGGCCACTTTTAGATAAAGCATTGCCAAATCCTCATATTGTCCTAATAATCAAAAACAGGCTGTGCGATATGCGCTTTCTTGGCTTAATGATGAGCTGCAATAACTGATAATAAGCAGCATTTCTTCAGTGTAACAGTTCTCAAAGACCTTGCATACCCTTTCATAAGTCAGTCAAAGTGTCTCAATGTTAAATCTATAGTACCTTTTCACACTATAGTTTTATTAATCAAAACTGACAGCAGAGAGCCAGTTCTCCATGAAGCTGTGCCTCCTCTTCTCCTCACCTTCACTATACTGGATTTTTTTCTGTCATTTTTGGGGGCATTTTTTTTTTAACTGAACTAGACAGGGATGCGAGACAGGAATTGTTTGTTTTTGTTTGACATGAAAAAAATAAAATACTCCCTAGTTGGAAGTTATTACAGGACACAACCTAAACCAGTGAGACACCGGGACATCCCAAAATGCTGCAGATTCAGTTCAGAAACTGATGCTAGAAAGCACATGGAGGCACAGGGGTATCTACATCTGTTTGTCCAACTCACTCTGTATATCTATATGCACATGAAAAGCTAGATTCTATTACGATTAAATAGATATTTAAAAAAACACTCATATAAACACCATAATGCAATCAAAATGAAATCATCAATCAAAGTTGGTGTAACAGACCTATGCAATTAGAAATTTAAGTTTACTTAAGCATGAAAATAATCTATTGTCTAATAATCACAGTATGCAAACCTGCATGCATACTTGGAATAAACAATGAGTCATCAATGAGTCATGTGTATTCACAACAACGGAATCCCATTGATTCCATCAGCCCATGTCTTACTCCTCATTTTGCAGCGGGCATGTAAACATACTGACTGATCAGGGTTATCAAAGGGCAATGAGCACAATATGTCAAAGGGTTCATTGAATACTTTCCAATCTGCTTTGGCAGGTGTGATGATATGAATAAAAAAAAAAGATAACACTCGCAGCAATAACTGTGAGCCTTCATTGTTTGGACACCTACCAGGATTAGTTAAGTTTAAACAAATAAGCAGATAAATAACTGGAAAGGCCAGCTGAGCTTGGTATTAACTGACACCCACACATCATTAAAAGCTTTTTGACGGATGACAACCCACTGACAGGATTTATTTATTGCTTGTATGTGTCTCAATTTTCTCCAGTGGGAGACTATAATAAAACAGGGATGAAAAGAAAGAAAGAGGGCAGGAGAACACCCATTGTATTAGTTAAGTGAGTGTTTCCTGACTGTGAAGAGCTTTTAAAGTCCAGGATTTAATTTTTCCATGTAGACTAGAACTCAGTTAGTAGCCACAGTGGCAATGTTGAAACCAAATCACTACACACTGAGTACAGTTGACTGGAACTTCACAGGTTTTCATGTGTTTAAGTAGTTAACGCTTTTCTGATCTCCATCAATTCATGTGGCATTTCAGACACACACTGTATATATGCTTCTAATGTGCAATGCCCTACAAGGCCCTAAAACCTCAACAAGGAAGACGTACTTTTCAAAATAAAGTAATGAATGGACCGTTATCTTTATGCCGAACAGTGGCTGTGCGTATTAAGAGCATCTCTGGTGGTAAACACTGTAGGTCTGATCTACAAAATGGTCATCAGTGAGAGAGAGGAAGAAAAGAGAGGAAGAGAACGATTGAGAGATGGTCAGCTCTCCCGTGTGACTAAATATACAGAGCACTTGCATTTGGGTTTGAGCATAGTCGACATACTCAGTGCAATGCAATTTAATTCAACTCAATTCGTGGGACTTACTTGTGAATTATTGGAATAAACAATTAATTCGTGCAGTGATTGACAAAGAAGATTGTTCACTGTCTTGGTAAAAAACATGGCTGTAGTGGGAGCTGGACTCCCAAGCGCATTGTCTGGCAGCTACGTCACTACTGGTATAAATCTTATGTATCATGGTGTCTAAATAGAGGGAGAAGTTATCATAGAAAGGCAGAAATATCAATTCAACAAAGAAGAGTAGCCTCAGTTGATACACTCTGATACACATATTCACATTTGTAGCATGCAGTACGTAGCATCTAACTGAGCAAAGTGAAGAAATTGGCTGGTGTAAACATTTAACATTTAGCCTTTTAATATCATCCCACGCCAAAATAATGATGCTGTGGATACCTGTACCACAGGACCCACACACAAATGTACAAATTACACATAGATGAATCACTCAAGTGGCATCTTTAAAATAAAGTAAAGAACTAAGAAATATGCATTGCTATCTGTATGTCTTATTTACAAAATGAGGAAGTCCAAAAGACTAACAAGTTGTTAATGAAGAATAAAGTATTTGTTTCACTGTCATTGTTAGTGGCACTGTATAAATCAAGGTAGAGCAACTAGAAGACCCTGCTGTGCAGCGTGCATGCAAACTACTGTGGCATGTCTATGCAAACCACATGACCTAAATATCCTTGAATCTATACGCACCTTGTTACTAATATAATTCATCATCTGTAGTATGACAGCGGATGCCAAAACAGCCCCACAGGTAGTCGTCCTCAGAGTGTTAACAAGCCACACTATGATATACAGCATCAAAAATACTATTTTAACAAGATGAAGAAACTGTATGGGGAGTGGTGATTGTTTTTGTCCTAAAGTGCCAGAGTTCTGCTATCTGGTAGCAGAGATGAAACAGCACACTAAGTCAGCCAAACGCATCTAGGAAAAATAAAGTCTACTGTAACATTCAATTTTGGGAACAAGAATCATCATGAATGGTATTATTTGGCCAAAAATATAAAATTTGTTAACAGCATTAAGATTCTTTGGAAGGTCATTACCTATGATAGATTCACTTTTGGGTGTATGCACAGTAGCAGCACCAACTGAAATGGGTCGTATTTGGATTGCAATATGTGCTTGAGTTCTAAAAATGGTATTGGTACATTTCACACTGAAATTATGTTTGAAATCTTGCAAATCTAGATGAAGGAGAACTGAATATAAAACAAATAGTGTAGTCTGCATACATATTTGTGCCATGCATGATTATATTTGCCCATTTTGATTTGCATTTCTGAATGTCCACATATTGCGATGTAATGCAATCATGACATTATAATCATATTTTAGTAACAGTTTCAAGAGAGAAATACTGCTAAACTAACAAATACATAATATGTCCAGTTTATATGGGAAAAATATAGAGAATAATATTCCACATTTTGGTAAAACAGATGACTGTTAATATCAGGGCTGCAATATATTTTAAAAAAACTACATGAAGTTATACATTATTAATTACATTTAATTATTCAAGCCTCAGGAGACTCAAGATGCTGAGACAGAAACCCCCCCTGCATTTAATTAAGCTTGGAAGAGACAAAAATATATGGCACACAATATGAAAATTCTTCCCTCCGATTAAATTGAAAGAAAAATATACAGTTACGTATTAGTTAAGTAGTGAGTAAATAAGTAAGCAACATGCTTTGCGTGTAATGTTGGGACCTGAAAATTCCTGATTCCTCAGAGGGACTTTGTTGCTGCTGGGACACAAATGTTTTCCTTGCTGTTATGCTGCCACTCACTAACTCACATTTTTGGAAATTGTCAGCTTGAATGCTTGATGTGATGGGACTAATAGGTTTTTTTTTGTGGTGGCTAACATTATTTCCTGAAAATGTAATGTATGTGATGGGACTGAAGTAACCAGAAAAATCCCCCCTTACATAGTTTCCAATAAAAATGAAAGGAAAAGGGGAAAGTTGCATTTAAAAGCATAAATTAAAGTAAAACCATAAGCTGAGTTGGGTGCATGCAAAGTTGAAGAGCTCTCCAATGGTGTGTGTGTGTGTTTGTGCGTCTGTGTGCCATGAGGTAGCTATGGCCAAATGCAATCTGTCTGATCAGACCCCTGGTGATATGCTGAGGTTAAAGGTCACCGGGAAAAATGACAACCCTTAGATCCTAAGCATGCTGATCCGTCCAAAGGGAGACTGCCTCGAAGGTGTTCTAATTTGCGCTCTGTTGTTTTTCATGTGCTGGAGTAACGCACACTGAGGTGCATATTAAATACACACACAAACACGCACTTGCAATTATATCTAACTCGCCTGAAGTCTCAGATCACACATCAAAGTTGACCTATGCTCCTTTTAATCAGTGTACTATATGGAAAAAAACCAACATGATTAATGCTGAGGATAATCCCATTCACTGAGCGCTAGTGGCAAACACAAAAATGTACAATCCCCCAACATGTCTACATACACACATGCAGTACATGACTCGATGTCCCTGGACAGCGC
The DNA here is from genome assembly GCA_900312555.1 of Lamprogrammus exutus. Lineage (NCBI taxonomy): Eukaryota > Metazoa > Chordata > Actinopteri > Ophidiiformes > Ophidiidae > Lamprogrammus > Lamprogrammus exutus. The sequence continues at coordinate 10,835 of OMOW01105305.1, forward strand.
AGATATTTACTAGTGTATTTAGAGTGCCGTCTTTACCAGCAGGTGTTAAATGCTCTGTTACCACAGCCGTATGTCAAACATCTGTCACAGCTTGTCAACAGACACGTATCAAAGCTTCTTACTGCAAGAATAAAGGCGAGGCTAACAAAAATAAGGAAAAGGAGACGGAGAGAGAAAAGAAGTAATCTGTTTTTTTTGAGAATATCCCATTTTACTTTGTGACGTACACACTACACAGCTGCTGCAGGGTTTAAAAAAGGTATAATGAACTACTATGTTATTTATGCAAATTGCTTGCTGCTACATGTCTTGCGAAAAGGAGGTGTCTGACAAAACGAAAACTGGGGGACATCTTTTTTTTGAGTTTCCACAATAATACTTATGGTCTGTGGGTACTCTGCACATTGAAAGTACACACCTTTCAATTTCAAAATACCTGGTAGGGATATGTTAAAAGCTAAAAATTACACAAACAGTCAGATTTCTCTCTTGCCTGGATAGCATTGAGAATCTGGTAACTGTTGCACTGTGACATGCTGTGTTATCTGCACCTGAAAGAATCAAGCATTACCATCAGGGTTCCTGCTGAAAATGCTCCACAGTGACTCACAACAATACAACAATACAATAAAGTATGGTAAGTACAGGAAAAAAACAACAAAATGGAGCGGTAGAGAGAGAAAGAGAGAGAGCGAGGAAGTGTTCTCTGTCTACAGTTGAATCTAGTCATATGATCAGTCTTTTTAATGTGACTAATTATTTATTACTGTGTTTACAAGAACAATGCATGGGCTTTGTAGTTTCAAGTCAATGTAATAATCTATAACACTACAAAACAAAAGCCTTTTGCTGCTGCCTATTGATGATTGATAACTCCAAGCAGCGAGTCAGCCCACAGCAAGTCTGTTTATACCATCATGGGAAATCATGTTTCTGATGCTTCTGGAAGCAACATAGTCTTTTTATTCATAAAGAGAAGAACTGAGTAGTTAAAATGGGGCGCAAAAAATAGTAATTTGTCAAAAATCATGAGTGTTTCACAGGGTTAGGAATATGAGAGCAGATTTCTATTCATACACTTAAGAAACACAATTTTCAGTTTATTTCAAAAGACAAACATCTCCCTTCACCCTTTCATCTTACCTCAGAATGCCTACTTTTTGTGGTGAGTGTGAGAGTGTGTGTGTGTGTGTAGTCAAACATCACAGCAGACAGCAGATCACCAAACGAATGACTAGTTCCCGCTTATGATGTGACTGATGGAATCAATCAATCAAATCAATCAAATCTCAAAACTTGGCTAACAAACGTAAAGTCCCTATTATTTGGCCTACTAGCTGAGAAGGTCTTGTAGTCAAAAAGCCTGGATTAGCATGATTGGCTCAGACACAGCTAAATAAATAAGATAATAAGATAATAATAACACGCAAACACAGAAGAAAGAAGTAGTAAGGCTATCAACACAATTAAAATAAAAGCATTATTCCCTTATCTATGGGTATATTGTGCCTAATGCATTTCAGTTGTTCAGTAAATGACTTTGTGAGTTCTACCACAATCTCCCAACTGCCGACTTTCATCTCAAACCTCAAACCTCTTCTGCTGTCTGTCTGATCTGAAAACACATAGCCTTCTTTTTGCAGGGAGGGGAAGTGATGTGGACTGGACAGGTTTAAATTTAAAAACCAGCTATAAATAAATGACCAATTGGGAGGATGAAGGGACGAGATAGAGGAATGAGAGAGAGAAACAAAAGTAAAAGGGGAGAGAGTGGGAAGTAAAATAGAGCACAGTTGTAAGCTGTCCAAGTATTTGATAAGCAGAAGGAATTTGGTCAAATGAAAAATTGAAGACAAAGTGCAGCCTGACTTGGGATGAGTGCTGTCAAATCCAAAACATGTAAGCAGTTCATTTTTGTGTCCAAAAACAAAAAACAAAAAAGCACACATGCCTTCATTCACAGATGGCGTCTGAAATCATGTGCCTTTCCCACAAACAATAACTTAATATGAGACAGAATTATTAACAATTTAGGAATAACATGACTATACATTTACATATGGATTTACGCACTACCTCATTGATGTTGGGTCAGACTTGCTATGAAATTCATGTCATGGCATAGGATTACATCAGTCAAGCTTACAAAGAGAAGTAAACAGAGGAAAACAGAGAGATAGAGAGGGAAAGAAGTGAAAAGAAAAGCTATGGCCTGTGGTGATTAGAACGAGTGAGATTTCTAGATGAGGGTGGCGACAAAATGTTAAGCCAACAGGACTTACTGATGATTACATTGAGCCAAGGCCAAAAAAGGCTTTAAATGTAAATGTGTGTGTATGTGGGCCTTTGAAGTATTTAAACATCTTACACACACCCGTACGCGCAGAGAGAGAGAGAGAGAGAGAGAGAGAGAGAGAGAGAGAGAGAGAGAGAGAGAGAGAGAGCACATAAAGTATGTATGCATAGACGCGCTCTGACACCAACAGCTCTCTTCTATTCATC
>OMOW01105306.1:0-19238 GCA_900312555.1 Lamprogrammus exutus
TGCTGCTGCCCTGTCAACAGGGTCCAATTCTCACTGTGATTGGCATGCATAATAAAACTATCCAGCAGAATCAGAGAGCACTTTGGGACAGAGGGAATTCGACATTTGGCGAATGGTTGCGTTTAGAGTGATGTACAATAATGGCACAAGCAGATCGTGTAAAATATACAGTGTATCAGTGATTCCAAACAGTAGCATCTGAGGTGAACAATTTCAACCACACATGTGGGTGAAACTCAAAAACAACTCATTGCCTGCTTATTACGACAATGCAGGGCAGAGACCCGTCTCTGCACTTCTGGTTCAATACAGCCACAATAAGCGGATCTGGTTCTGTATCGTATCAAACATCATGCATGCTTAATGACACAATAGGAGAGATGATACATGAAGATATATGCTGTACACATGGAGTAAATGCTATCCCCTTCTCTCTCTCAAACACATACACGCTTGAAACCGCATAGTCCCAGGGGTGAGCTCTCTGCTCTGCATACATGGAGGTTATTGATATCTGGTTGCTGGCTGACACCTTTTAATAGAATCTCTCTTGTTTTAGGTTTCCTCTGCTCTGTTGAAGATGAACATGCCACGTCCCCAGAGAGAGGGGGAGGGAGGGGGAGACAGACGGAGAGGTGGGAGTGATGGAGAGACGGGGAGGTGTGGAGAGTGAAAGGTTGGGCTACGGCTGCAGTGGCAGTGGTGCACGAATTAAGAGTGGCATTGATGACACTTCCTGTAAGACAGGCTTTGATTTCACAGGCCATTTTCAGCTTTGGTGACAGATGACACTGACATGGACTGATATACAGGGGGTCCATTAGGCTGTGAGAGAAGACACCTCTCTCTCTCTCTCTCTCCTCTGGGTAGTGGTCTCACTGGTCCAAGTGATACCCAATCATTAGCAGGATAAATAAGGAGACGGAGAGTGCTGAAATAGCCACACAGCCCAGCACACACATGTATGCATGCAGTCACGCAGGAACATAGTAACCAAGCTCAATTTGTCAACACTCTTCAAGTCAGAGAAACACAAGCCTTCTCTACCAGTTCCTCAATTACCAGAATCTCTTCATCCTATTAAGGAAACTGCATTGCTGTTACATTTTAAAAAAGCAGTTTGCTTCAGAATATTTATAGAAGTAAACATCTCTTCTTAGCTAAAAAAACAACAACAACCCAAAAACATTTTACTAGAAGGAAATGACATGAGATATTTACAGGTTGTCCAAATCTAAAATTTGATGCAGATTAGATTAACTGCGTAGTTATTGAAACTATGTATCAAATAAGAATCCATCTTTCAATCGTGGTATTGAAGCATTTTTGCCTCTACCAAAAAAAACAATACAGTTTTGACGATATGTGGTAATGTCTGGAGAGGTACGTTCCAGGTAATTCCACTCTTGTTTGTGATGTGTAGCAGGGATTCATATTGGCGTTCTGTCATATTATGTAGTTGTCACCCACTAATCCTGAGAGTCCCAGCTTGTTACACGTAGAGGGTGGGCAGGCCACAGCAGCTTTAAAAGATAAGAGCAGTTAATCAGAAGACATGGTCACGGTATTGTGCAAAGTGGGGAGGACCGAGTGAGGTCTATAATCCCAGCTACCAAATGATCCTGTTATTTGGATGATATGCGTGACAACCACATTTTGGACTGTCTTCGGCTCAGCACGCCAGGGAGGTCTGCTTCACCTGAGGTTTGTTTAAGCTTCTTATAAACAGATGACACCATGGCACAGGGAGAAACTAGGTTAAAAGCAAAATCCAAGGGCATGTTTAAATGTACCACAATAACCTGAATACTCTACAACCTATGGAGACATGCGGTTGGGCAACAATCAAATGTATCTGGGGCCAATCATCATGTTTTTGAACCAGGATTAGCATGTTGTATATATTATAGAGTAAATCTGTTTATTGACATATGATGCGGCAACTTCATGCATTTTCTTGGTTGGACCATTTGGACGATTGGTGCAGACAGAACAGAAAGGATGTGTCTGAATTTTACAAACGGCCTACTTCTCACCTGTTTAATTCAACTTATTAATATTTTTTATTTATTTTAGTAAGACATTGGATTTAACTATTTGGGACAGAAGAAGTGATTTCCAAGGATAACCTTCCATGGGTATTTGTGCACATGTACAAACGTAGAAACCCAGGTAATGTACACATATACCAGGTCTCTCAGCAGAAATCTAGATGTGGCAACTGCGTTTTTTGATGAATATCTCTTAACCCTATAATGGAAACCGTGTTTATTGAATTTGAGAATTCTGGTTACAACAGAAAGTCAACAAAAACCACTCTATTTCAGTGCAACTTAACACAGTGATTATACTGTGTTCTAGTGTTTACAGTGCCACCCTCTGGTCATTTCTTCTTCAACGACGGCTGCAATCTTATATCAACCTCTCACAGCTTTGAAGGCAGCAGATTATTATCTCAATATCACTTAAATTACCTTTACAACTCTCCATCACAATCTACACTCATAACTTGGACTCTATTCAAATGATACGGAGGGAAGTAAAAGAGGACAGAGGAGAGACAGCAAGCAAGAAAGGAAGGAAGGAATAAGGAAATTACTGAATGACAGAAAGAAGTAAACAAGGAAAGGAACCAAAGAAGGACAGAATGGCCTTAGGATCAGGAGACAGCAACACAAACAAGTCTCTGTGAAACTGCCGTGATACTTTTCACATGATGGCCCCTGTGGAGGCCATCCTAAGCCAATTACAAGATGAGAATTTTAGTTGGGAGAGCCGGCCAGGACCGGCTGGAACCAGCCCAAAGTCCATCACCTTGTGCCCTTTCCAGAGAGGGCAGCAAGACCAGGCTTTGACCAGTCAGTCTGTTCCAACTTTCTCTGGTGGAGTGGCATTAATACTGCAGGAGGAAAGAGAAAACAAACAGGAAGACAACAATTCCCTTTCTGTCCACTCATTCAGACTATAGTGTGTATGTTTGTGTGTGCATATGTCTTTGTCTAAGGTCTGGTTGGGCCTTGGCAATCCACTCCCACGGTAGGAGCACAAGGGCCACTTCCTGGGTAGCAACACTGTGAGGGTTGCAACCTGACCTGTGTATACAAGTCTAATGCATCTGTACTAGTCTACACAACAACATACAGACATAGAGAAACAGGCACCTAATCAGGTGTCCAGTTGTTTGGTTGCTGCTATGTCTGCACTGGCCAAAAGGAATCCTCCTACCCATCCGATTAAGAATTGTGTTGGGATTGGTGTACGTGTGTGTGCTTGTATGTATGTGTGTTCAAAAGTTAGTGTGTACATAGAGGTCGTGGCAGGAAACATACTTTTTAGGGGCCAAAGAGCTTAGTGTTTTATTTATGGTATATACCACGTCTAACACTTTCTTACCTGGAGGCAGTTACTAAATAACTGAACGTGTGTTGGGCGATGGAATAGTCACTCTGTGTGTGTCTGTGCACGCGCGCGCGCATATTTGGAGAAATGTAACTGCGAGTGACACAGGCTGTTGCGGTGAACTGGCCTGTTGAAACATTCAGCAGGAAGTGAGGACAGCAGAGGGAGGGAGACAGAGAGAGATTCTCCTCTCTTGTGCTCTGTGGTGCTGACCTCCACAGGCGAGGGTAGGCCTGTCATCCACACTTATTAAGCATGATAAGGGCAAAGGAGCTGCTACCATCCCACCCCCAGCCCCCTGCAAATACAAAAGAACCACAAAAGGAGAGAAAAAGAAAGAAAAATAAGAAAACTTCCTACCCTTACAACTGCCTTTCCCCTTTGCACATCTCTCTGTTTCTCCCAAGTTACCTGTGTGAGCTGCTTGCTGCTGCAGAGCTTCTCGGTGAGGGAGTTGAGCTGTGCCGTGATCTTCTCATTGGCCTTCCGCAGCTCTCTGGCTGAAAGCACAGCATCTTTCCTGGCACTTCGCAGTATGTCAATGTGACGCTGCAGGGACTCAACGCGCTGCTGCAGAGAAGAGGAGGAGCAGTTCTGGGTCTTCACCAGCCTCCTCTTCCGCCTCCACCTCCTTTTCTCTCCTCCCGTCCCTTGCTCCCCGGGCTCACGCTGTTTATTGTCTAACAGAGGAAAGTACACGCAGGCACCTCAGAGCTGACAAGTGCGCAGAGAAACTTCAACTCCCCATTCAGACACTGCTGCTGGGAGTTAGCAGGCTTGTATGAAAGTGTGTTTGCACATGTACAAGGGAAAAACTGTGAGATATTCAACAACTTGAATGATTAAGTCATTCCATTTATAACCAATGCAGAGCTCTGGAAAATAACCTTGTTAACTTCTCAAATGTGTGTTTCTGATCAACAGCATCTGCATGCATTGGGTGTTTTCTTGCTTCAATTAATAGTTTATTAGGTTTTTGCGGTTTTGCATGGGTGTGTAAGAGGAAAACATATGCTACCTTGGGCCAGAACATTGGGTTGTTTCCTATTGGGTTCTGCTGCTGACACTTTGGTGTTTGACATCCGTGCACACCTGTAGGACTGAGAACAGAAATATCAGACACACTGATAAGAAGCAGCTGATTAATGTAACACAGCAGGCTCACATGTTGTGCTTCCTGAACACAGCTGATAATGGCGCGATGATCACAGGATGTGTAACGCGACAAGACAAATCACCCTGTGCTTTAATAATTCACCTGAGGATGTTCATCCGACACTTCAACCTGAAAGCTTCTCGGCCTGGATATTACATCTGACTGATGTTTGCAAATGCCTCCTTTGTTAAATCAGTGTCAGAGAGCCACGCTTCACCCCGTGGCATGTGTGTGGATGTATCTGCGCTCAAAAGTTTGTATGCATGCGCGTAAGAGTGACACCTCCCGACTGAGGCATCGTTTGTAGTGACATCAAAGGGCCCCTCACCAACACACCCCCTTTTTCCTCTCTCCACGCTCCTTTGTATGGAGGTCAGGTAGGATTTGATCAGTGCCAGGTTTGATCATACGGTACCTTGTGGGGAGGAGAGGAGCCCTTTGGTTTGTGACAGTGCGCTGTGGGGGCCTGGGCTGTCGTAGCGATGAGCCTGAAAGGCACTGATGGATACATTAAGCAGAGCAGGAGTGGGGAAACTAAGGGGGGTTGATCGAAGAATAAGGGTCCTGTGTATGCCTTCTCTTTATTTCAACCTTCTACAATACCTTGCTTCCCTCCTTCCTAAAACAGGCAAACAGCAAGAAAGATAGAGACGACAGAGAGACATTGCATCTTAAAAGGTCCCGTCCTTTGCTCTCTCTATCTTTCTCCTTGACGGACATCTCTCTGGGGTTTGGAGCTGCCATGTCCTACTGTGAAGTGGTTTGATGTGGACAAGAGCAAGGGCTCAGACCTATTGATTTCACGACAAACAATTACAGAAGGTAATCGCAGAAGGCAAGGACGTGGCAAGTTTAAGAACTGCATAGTGAGGCATGGAGCTAATCATGCAACAACGTCTGCAACTCATCCAACAAATACGTTATTCAGCCACATGCAAAGCACATCTGTATTCACATAAAACCATGTTTAAATATCACATCTTTAGAGGTTTTATTGTTCATTTCTGTTGAGTGCCCTTGTTTTTGACCCCAAATCTATTGAAAGGTGGATCTAATATTTTGTCAAACCCAATCCATTCATGAGGGGGGCAGAATATTGGGAGCACATCTCAGTGGTGCTGTTATATGAGACTGCACTGTACTGACTATCACCACAGCAATTACCACTGAGTTGAATCAACGCCTCTCTGACATAAAATGTCAACAAAAACTGAACATTATCAGCTTTAAAAAGGTAAGATTTATAGCAAAAGTATATCAGATTGTACAGGCGTATGTAATAAAGTGGCCCCTAAGTGTTGCTGCCAGTGGTGAAATGAGACTTCTTTTCACTCTTTTACCTCACAGGTGTCTTCAATTTTATAACAAATCATTTAGACAGATTAAATTGCTGTTTTATGCGGTGATTATGTCCATGTTTATTGCATGCATCACACTAAACATAGCAAAGAGAAGAAAAAGCAGAGAGTTGTTTGAGGAGGTCTGAGAGAAGGCTAGAGCCAAAGCAAAAGCTATATGACCATCTCCAAAGAGCTTGAAGCTGCTGTGCCCCCTGTGGCCGATACTATCTTGACGTTAAAGACCCATGGGACTGTAACCAACATCCCTGGATATGGCTGCAAGGTGAAAGTCTGACCGAGAATAAGAAGAAAGATCATTTGGAAACAGATCCATGCAGAATTTCGAGCTCAAAGTGCAACTGTGGTTGGAGCGCTCAGTGAAATCAGAAGACTATCGAGGCATTTTGTAGAATATCTCAGCCGCCCCCCAGTTTTCCTTCTTTCACTCATTTTCAGAGACAATCTTTGTTTATAATCATTCATAAAATGAAATTATATCTCAATGTCCACATGACATTGTCTAAATAACCTTTCCATTTAGGTTCTGTTCAGTTATCTGTTCCTTACTGAACCCAGTACACTATCAGTAAAGTTAGGTCAAACACTAGTTGTATTTTATGGTAAATAAATAAAGCAGGCTTTGTGATAACCATATGCAACAAACACTACCACTATCTCAACAAGGCTGAACAACCAAAAAGAAAAAGACTCAATTGATGCATATGCTGATTATTCATACACACAGTATGAGGACACACTAACCTTCCTGTTAGAGTGCTGTCTGTAGTGTGTGGTTCCTGAGGACTCACTGTCGAGACTGTCCAAGTACTCCTCACCAGTGTCACTGCAGAGAGAGGTGACAGTTATTACAGCGCAGAAACTGAACCCACAACTCCGGTTCTGGAAGTACCACCCTCTGACAAAAATCCAATTTACCTTTAATGGTTGATTTAGTTGACATCAAGTAAAAATATGTGCATTTGGCCCCCAACAGAAAATCAATGCCCCGTCCAATTTCTGAGCTGGAAGTGTAAATGTGGGTGTAAATTAAGCGAAAAGCCGCTGCGTCTGGTGGTGATGGTGAATGCATCAACATGTATGAGAGCGGCTGTGGCCTTCATTAGCCCTCTGTGTGTGACAGACGAGTGTGAGAGGCACGGTTGAGCAGAGCCAAAGCAAAGTTGCATCTGATGGACACACGGTAAGGGCTTCCTGACACACACACACACACACGCGCGCGCGCGCACACACACACACACACACACAGACACACACACACTCACTCACACACACACTCACACACACACTCACACACACACACACACACACACACAGGTTTATTGACAGTGACCTTTGACGTGAAGGTGGAAGCCAGTGACATTTACGCTGGCGAGTTTATTAAGGTGGGGCCTGGGAGAAGCAGCAGAGGTAAAGACCACAGAGAGAGGATCTAACTGGAACATGACAGGGCTGGGGGCTAGTTAGGGTTAAACCTGAACAGGAAGGACCACAGGGACTCGCTTTGGATCACTAATCACCACCACCAAGACCACTGTATCCAATTCATGCCGGTGGGACAGCTAAATAAGTGACTGAAATCTTGTCTTGTGAATATAAGTCTAAAGCTAATTGTATCAATAAGTTCTGAGACTGGCATAGAAAGATTAAAGTTACAGTTGTTACAATTTATTTATACTACTACTACTACAAGTACTATTAATAATAATAATAAAATAATGAACTTCCAATTAACCACAAATTTGCTAATAATGTTGGGGGATTTTATCTGAGTTTCATAAAAGTCCTCTGCTAATTCAACAATACAGTAAAGTGTACAATCTCCTTGCTCCCTGCTCTCATTCTGTCCTGCACTCCAACAAAACTGCTGATCCGCTCAAAAATGGTCAGCTCCTACCAGCAGCTCAAAACTTGTGAGAAGTAGCCATAGGCAGGGGTGGAAGGAGAGGGGGAAAAAACAAAGACGTGTCAGTAGCTTTAACGACTTTGACATCTTTATTTGGCACTATTTAGGCCAAACCTCCTTAGGCGGAAGTACTGTATTTCCAGGGAGTGCCTACCAGACATATTGCTGGAGAAGATCCCTGTGAGATAAGAGATACAGGAGGCTTTACAGCACGGAATCAATTGACAGGTGTCTTAAATAGGAAAACATCTCAATTTAGCCACCTATTGCACAAATCCACTTAAGTCCTCGTCTCAGGTAAAGAGTACATTTGACTGCCGCTTATTAGCCACATGGAGAGGCATTAGGGAAGCCGGGCATAGCTACACCCAGTCCCTGTTAAAAGGCCTCATGTGGATAGAGCTGGGGTGGATTACAGCCTGATGAATTAGTTGGGGGTGAGATGGTGAGTCGGTGGGACTGAGGGAGAGAGAAAGAGGCATAGAGGGAGAGAAAGTGAGGGGAAATAAATATCAGTGATAGCTCTGAGTGTTTGAAACCAAATCATTCCAGCCATCACTCAATAATTGTTGGCTCTGTGGCTTTTTTGCATAAAACATACATGAAATAATTACTGTCGATGGTTCTTAATTTAGAGGGTGTTAAGCAGCTTGTAGACATCTGGTACGGAGCCGAGTAGGGTCATTCAAAATTTATCTGACTAAATTAAGGTGAGGAGAGGAGAGAGGAGGTGGGGAGACGGAAAGAAGGGGGTATGTTTATGTTGGTGTGTGTGTGTATGCGCGTGCGTGTGTGAGAGACTGGGAAATGGGGTGGATGGAAGGAGGAGGTAAGGGTATCACACATTTATGAATTGACATGCCACAAGATAAACATGACTAGACACGGGGTGGGGTTACGCGTGTGCATGAGTGTGTGTGTGTGTGTGTTCATATGTGTTTGGAGGAGCGCTGGGGGTGCAAGGTTGGTACTTGCAGGGGGATCCTTAGCACTGTCAAGGGGGGTTAGTAAATATGCAAAGGACCAGTAAATTAAATCAAACTGCCAAACTGTCAATTTCAGGGTAGCATGACTAGTGCATGAAAATGGCATCACTGGAAGGTATCAAGGCTTTGGCGGCCCCCTCATCCCTGGGCTTCTCTGGCATCAGTTCAACTTTGTGCGGAGAGGTGGCTAATTTTGCATGCAAATTTCAGTCAATAAGCTCCAAGCAAGGCGTCCCAGGATATTTCAAAGGATCTGACAGTAGTTTCCCCCTCCTCTCTCCTCTCTATCATTCTTGCTCGCCTTCTTCTTTTGGCCCCTGAATACCAACTAGACAGACGCTGGAATCCAATCACCCATTTGCTGACGCTTTGCATATGCACGTTGTCCCCTCGATGCCGCGTAGCCCCCCGATGCAACCAGCCCACCCTCTCCACGCCAACCACCTAGAAAATAATGAGGCGGGAGGCAGTAAGATAAGTGTGTGTGCGTATCATTACCTATCTGCGCTCAGGTCCTCCCACTCGTCCTTAGTGGGGCTGGGGCTTCGGCCTTGCCAGCTGATGGCTTGATTGGGGCAGACTGTTTGGTGGCTGCGCTGGCGTATTGGACCTCTGAGTCTGCTTGTTTTGAATTTGACCTTGCTGTTAATGTTGCTAGCTACGCTGCCTCCCCGCAATGGCCCCGCCGCACGGTTCCTGTAGAAATCCCTGGCTGCTCTGAGAATCCCCAGCTCCTGTCTGAGCTTCAGCACATGATAATGAAGTTTGGTGGTCTCTTTTCGGGAGGCGGCCAGCTGGGCTTGTAGAGCCGTGGTCTCGCTGCGATGTCTCTCCCCTTGGGCCAGCGCCTGAGCCTGGGCTGCTTCCTCGCGGATGGCTCCCTGACTGCGCAGGTGATCCAAGGAGGCCTGGAGGCTGCGGCAGTTGTGGGCCAGGTCCTCGTTGGCCTCAAGCAGCATTTCTTTCTCTTCCCTCAGCTTCTTTGTCTCCTCCTCCAGGGACATCATCCTCCGCTCCAGCTGCTCAATCTGCAGGAATCAGAAATGTGGGCCCTCAGTGGTAAACACTCAAGGTTTTTCTCTTTTAAATTTGCCATGTGTACCACAAAATCCCAAATAATGTGCATTCTTCTGTTGTTCGTGCAAACAGCAGCATAAACATGAGTTTACAATCAATTAGTGATTAGAGTGTACCTGTGCATATAGGCTATGTCTGTCTGGCTGAACCCATGTAGGGAGCAAAACCCCTACATTTAGTAAGGCTATAGATATCTGAATGGCACCCTCTTACCCTGATCACCCTTAACCAAACAGCAACCAGGGCTTAGTCTATTTGTTAGATCTTTGGTGGAGACTACTTAAGAGAACAGAGGATGCCTGCTGGGTTTCTGCCCCCAGGCAACACTCCCTTTTTATTTGGCTCTCACTCGGCCCCCTGGTACAGCACAGCATCTCTCAAACAAACTGATCTAGCTGCACTCTTGCGGATCCACTGCCAGGATGGGACAGAGGGACAACAATGTAAACTCACGCAAGCACAGCTGCAGAAGCATGGACACAACTTCTCTCAACGACTCTGATCCAAAATGTCTGTTGTAGTTGTGTCGTGTAGTTATAATACAATATTCATCACTGTGGTCATTCAGTATTAAAGGTGAGAACAGTCTCTGTGACATGGCCCTATGGCATTTGTAGGCAAGCCCTACAATGATATCATCAGCAATAAATGACTCCGCAACAATTTGATTCCCTACATAAATGGGGAATTCAATTGTTTCAGCACACAGTTCAATGACATTATGAACACATTAGCAAGTTTTTGTGCAATTTGTTACATCACTCAAAACCCACAACTTCAGCATCAGTCAGTGTACATACATGTATACATACACTATATGCACATGATACTCTGATCAAGGAAAAAGATGTACGCATGGGTGGAATTAATAGGATTCCGTTGTTGCCGAATATTCAGTACGACACACTGCTTACTCAACATTCAATAAGACAATGGATCATTTACACGCTTGAGTGCACTGATTTACAGTTGCATATAATCTAATAATAGTTCAGTTATTCGGGATAAGCCAAAATCAATTTATGTCAAATCCAATCTAATTATGCTGTTTATTGCCTTAATCAAAGTTTTAATGTGTACTTAAATGTACTGACCGTTATTCTTTTCTGTGTGTGCTAAATGTTTTTTAATTAGAGCATTTGTTATTGACCATATTTGTGTTTGTTGCATTTTTAACGGTGAGAAAAACAAACTAATTTCTGGTTGTTTGAAATCACTTATCACAGGCCAAACCATGGCTGAGGCAAATTCTCTCAAAAGTAAGAATGCTTTGAAATCATCCGTGAAAGAGTGACGGCAGATTTTCTGGGAGCAATTGTCCTTTCTTTTCTTTTACTGGCAATGACAAAGAACACTTAGTAATGGTATAGTTCTATACCTTTTTAAATGACTGTTCCATTCGCTCGGAGGAAATAGAGGGCTTTTTCGGAGTGCTGCTTCTGACCTGGCACTCTTCTCCCACTTTGTAAAGCAGTTCTGTTAAGGGGAACAAAGCTCATTATTGTGACATGATGTGTCAAACCCAGGCTGCTCAATCAATAGAATGATAATTAAGAGGATACATTAAATCAATTAGCATTACTAAGGTCTAATTTCTTAACATATTCTGGCCATGGCTTTTAAAAAGCACACAGATGAAACAGTTTGTTTTTGCTTCTTTTGCCATTCAAATCAGAAGGAAAGCGGAATCTTTCTAACTAAAGCCCAACTCTTCTTTCTACAGTCTCGTCGAAATACTGTTACATGCAATGTGCAACCTCTCTCAAGGGATCTTAAACAAATAAAAGAAATGCTCAAATCCCTTGTGAACACACAGCCTGTGGCTCCACTGTGTTTTCTCCAATCGACAATTAATCTCCACAGACCGACACAGCTTTATTCTGAAAATGTCAACAGTGGCTTTGGCAAAGCCCTGAGTTAGGCTTTGTGATAACAGAAAAATATAGGCAGGAGTCCAAAAGCTCAGGGTGAGACGCACGCATGTGCACACCTGTATACATAAACCCCATGCCAGCATATATAAAGTACAATGTACTTCTCTGCTCACCTAGATGCAAAGGGCAAAACAAAACAATGTGAAACTTTCTGCCTTTTATTCTCCTTTGTTAAACATTCATGCCAGTAGGACCAAAATCATTTGTACAATGAGGCTGGAAATATGAAATATTCAAGACCTTGACTTTTCAGGTCAGTTGACCTTTTGGAGAGTGTGTTGGAAAAAGAGGCCATAGAAGCAGAGAGTAAAAAAGTGAAGGGTTATTTTGTGTGGAGCTTGCTTTGCATCTGACGCCTTGCCCAGGGAAGTTTGTTACTTTAAATTAGCCTGCTCTTTTGTCTTCCCAGCATGTCACCTTCAATCACATTGAGCACCAAATAGGACAGGAGGGCTGCTGTGTTCACTGGGTACATAACCAGGTTGGGAGACAATTATCCGGCTCTGGTGCTGGTGGCTTGGGAGTTGGCACCTCAGCACTACCTTGATAAGAAGACACGGTGGCTCCCTAGTCACCCGCAGTTGGAGGAGGTCCTGGCACTGTAGCATATATTAACATCCCTCCCATGTCTCCTCGTGGGCTGCATCACAGAGACGCCGTTCCTTTCATCTGCTGCTTTTCGTTAGTGTGATCTTGGTGTGAGTGCTTCAACCCTCCTCCTCTTTGATCAGGTCAAAAAGGTTCTCCAGGTGTAAATGTTTGGGCCATTCACAACATTTTTTTCTGATATTATGATAGATTATTTAATGTACAAAAAATTAAGAACACAATGCCCGTGTGGTGATTAAAAAAAGTTTATGTTATAACCATGCCCAACATTATCTCATGCATTTCAATAACTATGCAATCCTATGGCAACACAGTGGCTGTGTGGTGAGCACTGTAACCCCACTAACTACAGTTTGACAAGACTTCAAAGGTATTTACTTGTGTTCAGTGTGTTATCGATAAATATAGACTATAGAAATTTCCAAGCAGTAGGATTAGCCTCAACCAGTCAGTCGAAAACTATATTTACATTATATTCTGTTGATTCTCCTGCTTTCCAGCTGCTGGGCTGATTCATTTTTTTCCCAGGGTTCATGTTAGTATAGAAATGGCCCTATACAAATACTCCTCTACTCATTGTAATTACTACTCCACCCACTGAGCGAGAGAGTATCAGTTAAAAAGCTGGACTGTTTCAATGCTTTTAAAGCTATACTATTTTTCTGATTACAAACATTACAAAATGATATGTGCACAGTTAAGCAAAAGAAGGCAGGAACTCATGCTTTAGTGTAACATTCATATGAAGCGATTATTTGTCACACCATATGTAAAACTAAACATGTGCTTTCAAAGGGGCTTGTTTGCCAGTGCTCCTGACTATGGATAGATTGTCAATAGGAGAGGATCCACCATTTTAATTAGCGCGATCCTTTAAATCACATGCTTGCATCTCCAACAGAGACCATCATTTGTTGTGGAGTAAATTAAAGTGATTCAGGACAGATTTGTTATTGAACTGGTTAATTAAGGCCACTGGTTGCGGTGGTCAGTGTCTGACAGAATGCTGCAGATTAGATTAAAAGCAATGTGCCTTATAACACATATGCAGACAAGACGAACACTACTTGATCTTGAAATCAATTTGCAAGGAGTTGATCAAGTCTTAATTGAGTTGTCCTCTTAATTCCACTGGATTTCTTTTCCTATTAATGCTGCTCACAAACACGCACATGGGCAAGAGTTAAAAGCATGTATTAAAGGTGCTATTAGACAGGTATACTTTGCACCATTGCAGGTGAAGTATCCAGTCATTTCTTAGGCTGTTTCTTTAGGTCTGAGGCCATATCCAGGGGTGGGAATATAGCAGCAATACAGAGAAATTAAGACAGAATGAGAGAAGAACTGTGAAGATTTTAATTTAGACAGAGGGGACCATGTACACAGGTTAACCTTTTATGTATTACAGACTCTGAATATGAAGAACATGGGTCTCACCTTTGTGTTCATTAGTGAGACACAGGCGGAGCTCCTTCACCGTGGCTCGGTCCATGGCAGCCTGGACGCGCAGCATGTCCAGCTCCTCTTCCAGGTTGCCCCTGCAGTCACACACACACACAAAATCATTGTTTCTTTACAGAATATTTACAAAAAAGACAAAAAAATCTAATCAAATCAACTTGGATTGAACATTTATTTCACTTTTTGACTTGAATCATATGAGCTAGCTTTCCACAAGAAAGATGACATGGTGAAGAAATTAACTAATTAAAATGCTTTTTTATTCAGCTGGAAATCAAAGTGACAAGCAACATGAAACGCAAAGGTAGGGATGTACTGTGTGTGTGTGTGTGTGTGAGAGAGTGTGTGTTTATCACAACTGACAAACAGTCTGGAAAGTAAGCCCAATTACCTCTCTGCAATTAGCTTGATTCCTGCTAAAGGCTAATTATGAGAAGCAATGCTTGAGACTTTGCACTTTCAAGTTATTATTAGGACCCCAATAGAAGTCTTCTGAGGATACACGCAAACCCACTGAGACAATCACACCTGAAACACACACCTAATTTCCCTCCCCTCTGCTCTACCGAGTCAGAGAGAAACAGTGGAAACAAGCTCCTGATACTGTAGTGGCATTATTTCCTCAGTTAACCTCATTACAACAGTGGGTCTCTCTTCTGACTGAGTTCTTGACTTCATTCAGGGCGGCACCCGTGATACACACCGGAATGTGTTTATAACCGAGCATAAATGAACTCATGACAGACGCCTGTTTTCAAGTGAACATATTTTCCCATCCTTTTCACCAAGTCATTTTCCAAGGAAATGAGTAGGGAAAAGGAACAGTCACAGCGGAGAGAAGGGAAGTAATTAGTTTTTTTAGCCCATACAGTCCAATACAGCCCTGGTCTAATGGCTGACCGCAGCTTAAATAAGTACACAAATGACTCTCCCTGAGGGGGGTGAGGAGGCAGATGGATATGTGTCGCTGCTCTATAGATTTTTCCTCTATAAATGAACTCAAGTCGATGAGGCACCGGCACTGCCTTATGTGTCCAGGCTGTTAATGGGACAAACGAGCTGAAATATGCTGTATGTGGAAGGAGCCTGGTCCATCTCATGTTTCTCTTTTATGCCTTTTCGGATGCTGATGGTATTGACGCTAAACCAAAGTTCATATGCAAGACATTCAATTTTGTTGAGGGATGAGCATACTTTCTTGGATGAGGCAGGGATTAGATTGCAGATGGAGTTTCTTGGCCAGAGACCTTCACTTTCCCATCATAACATTCTAGGGATGGAAGACTACTGCATCCTAATTAAGCAACACCCAGTTGTAGCAGTGTGTGTCCCAATCTGCCATAAATGTGGAATTTACAGAGCTAGGGGTGCTGAGAGGCAGTAACAATGAAGTGACTCTAATCCTTCTCATGGCCAGTAGATGCTGACTGAGGGTCACAAAACAAAAAAAGAGAATAAAGTCAATATTAAAGCAAACAGGAAAACCTATACGACAAAATACTGTTCAATTTAAAGACATATTAAGGCCACTCTGGGCTGCCAGAGAACCACCTGATGTGAACTAGAGGGTGGTTCTCTACCTCTGTGTCACCCATTGCATTCTTACAACACAGACCGTGTCAGGTATCACTCTCTACTTAATGCCAACACCATAATGTATGGCTTTTAAAGGCTGGTCAGGCTGATCAAGCTGTGCCTGATGTGAACTGAGTGAAGGTTCTCTGCCTCTCTATGATCCATTACACTCGGCATACTGCAACAAACACGTTTCTACCTTCAAACAACAGGAAGTATGCTACTATTTTGCCGACCCTGACACGCATGGTATTTTGGTGGAGATACGGCTTTGACAGGTAAAACAATTGTCAGCTGTCAAACTTCAACCCCCACTATCCTGAAGTTGAACTGAAATGAAAACGTGTTTTTCCGTCATATCCCAGCTATCAGAGAAGACAGCGTCTCTGCAAAGCTACCTCCTATGTTTCAAATCTGTTTTCGCTCTCTGTTCAAATGAAGCTAACCAGACCAATTTTTAATTCCCATACAACTTGTTGCTTCACCTAAGGTAAAATAACACTCAGAGGGTATCAAAGCAAAATAAGTTTCTCGCAGAAACCAAACTAAAGGCAACAGACAGGTGCACTATATTTGGTAATGATCTAACCTGCAGTATAAGTCTGTGTCTCACGCCGCTCTTTTGGCCCTGTTTTTAAAATCATTTTCTCTCTTGTGCATGGCTAGAACTTCAGCCCTGAGCTATCCACTCCATGTCATTTGATCTCCTCTCTACCTGTGCTGCGCCTAACACAGCTAGGAGCACAAACTGCCAGCCTCCATCCACAAGGGTGTACAACACAACATCATCTACGACCATTGTGCTTTCAAACGCCGGTCTCCTGTTGGTTTCATGCTCGGCACATAAAAATACACAGGAAGAGCAGGAATAAGGTGAGAAAATGAAAACACTTCTGGCATTTCCATGGCTGGGGAAAGAATCTTGTTTTTATCCTTTGTAAGGGAGGAGGCAAGACATGATTTGAGTCGGGGTGGGGTGGGGGGATTCCCCTACGGTTAAGCTCAGGCTATAGGGCTGTTCGTTCATGGAGGGAGTTTGGGTGGATAAGCCACTGCTGTCAGCAGAAACGGGCCTGCTGGAGTTTACATGGCTCGGTACTGTTTTAGCTGCGGGCAATGCAGCAGCAGTAACAGCAGTGGTGAGTCTTTAAGAGACATGTTCTCCAGCCACAGGCCACTGATATGAGAGGTAAATGGGGCTTCATGTAATAACCACTGGTGGAAACAGCCGCGGATGTCCACAAGATTCGGTTTAAGAGGCTTGTTGATGCTCCCAGGTATCCTAATGTGAAATAAAGTAATCGTACCAAATTGTTGTCTTTATTAAATATGAGGAAGTCAAAAACATTGGGGGGAAAAAAACCTTCCACAGTGAATAACTGTTCAGATATGAGGGGGATTAGGTACATTATTTAGGTTATCTGGGAATTGTATGTTTGGAATATGGTTCTTTGGTTTTGTAACCTCTAATTTTACCTCTGTGCTCAGAATTGGTGACATGCTGAAGCTTGCGTCATAATAACTATATCAGTGTAAAGCAAGTTGTTCTCAGCACAAAAATAAATTTACCAAATAATCGATCAAAGAAAACATTCGTAGTCCGATTTTAAAGCATGCATAAAACATTCTGTGTGCGAGTGTGTGCTTGTGTGAGTGAATATGTCCCTTCTCTAACTAAGCCCTGGTGCAGGGGGCAAAAGACGCTCATTACTTCTAATACTTTTTAGCAAATCATGATGAAACGAATAGATATAGAGGAATATGAGGGAAATCAGTGTAAACTTTATTACACTTAATTAGAGTCAAGGTCACTTATTAGAGGGATTCACTTTCATAATGGTCACCCTCTATAGAGATGCTTTCACTGCCGCAGCAGCGCAAATGATCTCAAAGGCCTTTTCCAAAGTAATCGCGGGCTAATTTATTCTTTGATGTCGTCGTGAGTGTATCATCTTAAGTCTGAGGGTGCACTGCATGAGTTTGTTCTGTTTATGGGGTCTAAATAATCCCTGCCTCTTTTCACCCACAGGCCTTTAACTATTAACAAGCGCGGACATAGAGTGCTACAGACAGATGCATAATGAGGCAGATAAAATGATCCCACAGCGAATCAACATTTCTCGCCCACCCTGCCTGTACTTGCTTAACAGCCGTCTACAACAATCGGGAGGAAAATCCCAATCTGAAATCAGTCTTGGGTGTCAACTATATAATTTCACTTTGCAACGAACCTATATATCATTTTACTCCACAGTACATTTGAGACATGCTGAACATTAGTAAATGCTGTGCTGGTCACAGTTTAACCTGTTTAATCCATTTCTTATCCATTTTCATTTCTGTGTTTGCTTTGGATGACGCACAAAAGTCAGCCTCCTCAGCACTTTTTGACAACAGTAGAAAAGTTGGACAAAATAAAACACTTTTTATATGTAAATGCTTCATTTTAACATCTTTCAATACCTTATTCTCTTTATTTCTTACTGGACCACGAGTCTGCTTGAAAGTTTGAATATCAATTATCACCAAATACAAATATAGGGGCTGAATCTGGTTTCTCCAGTTAATGAGCAACCTCCAAATTCACAATGGTCCTGACGTGACGATAGTTTTCATGAATGACCATGCCACTGTACCTCACCAATACAACTTATGGAAAACTGCACTAGGAAAACTAACCTGCTAATAGTCATGTGTGTGTAGGTTGTTATCATTTTTAATCAGGAAGTTCGTTATCAAACGACACGCAATTTGTTTCATGCTGCATCGGTGAGTCATTACTATGAGCTATGGGGGAGCTAGTAAATCAGCTAAAAGGCAGCACACAGGCCTGTTTCACCCTCTTGCTCAAAGGGGGGGGGGTCTGTAGATGGGAGCGGCCTTGATAACCTTCCCTCAACAGTGTGGGGGCCCACTGTGAAAGTTATCCCGGCAATATTCATTCTGGGAAATGGTCATCTGGGCCTTTAAAAGTGGTGTTTCTGGAGGAATTGATTGGGAGCATCTGTGCACAAACCTATGACAGTGAGGAATTGAAAACTAGAGACAAATGGGGGATTTTAGGGAAACTCTGCTCTATAGCAGTCACTACACATTTAAAGCTTGATAAGGGGCCTTTATTGGCTCTAAATTCTTCAGCTACAAGGCTTTAATTAGCCATTAGTGGAGCTTTGCTAACAGTTATCCAGCATAACCTTCACAAGCTCAATCATTATAATACGGTCAACAGAACAGCAAGCTGCAACTGATTGCCCCGACAGTGTTGTTACATTAGGATGGACCCGTCGTAACTGTTCGCTAGCAACAGAAATGTACCCTGTAGGGAGGTAAAGCTGTTTGTGAACCTGAGCTTGTGCAGTTTTAGAGTCTATGGTCCCGACCCAACCTGTCCCGTTCACTTCTGCTCCACCTCACAGCAAGTACGGACAGACACCGAGCGGAGGGTGGAAGAGAGACGGGCGGTCTTCTGCTTGGTTTAACAAACTGACCTGCGAATGTTTGTGTGTCATGTACGTGAGTGACCTGGAAAGGAGAGTGCTTCTAAAGCACGAGCTTAAATACCCCGGCCAAGTTTACTTAGCACTGGCCAGGTGGGTAAGGAGGGGCCCTGGGGGTGTGTGAGGAGGAGGTGAGGTGGAGCTGGTCAGGGGCACATGAAGGGGAACACTAACCCAGGAGGACAGGCCGGTACACTGCTAGGAAGGGGGGCAGCCGCATTACATCCCTTGTGGATTTCCTTCCAGGCAAGTTCCAAGGACCCTGCATATTCGCTGTCGC
>OMOW01105311.1:0-11421 GCA_900312555.1 Lamprogrammus exutus
GTTTGGAGGCCTCTGCGGTGCAGCTGAATCAGGTCATACATGCAGTTTAGCACAGCCACAACATTCAGGTCTGAGCACCCGCCCTGCTCAGCCCAAACGGGTGGGAGACCGAGGGATGAAACCTCCTGTAGCAGGAAGAGGAGAGGAAGACAAAGGATATGGAGGATTACATCAGCTGCACTCTGCTGTTGTGCAGTGTTTTCTCAGTAAGCAGTGAGGTTTGGTGGTAGACAAATCTTTATATTCATATACTGTATAAAATATGTAAAGGGAACGTGCAAACAACACCTGAAAACAAGCCTGCTTAGCAGATCTGCTTGGTTAATCTATACACATTATTTAAGTCCACTGGTTCACCAACACACCCTGAATTTCACCATATTCACATTATCAGTAACTGCATCACAGGTACGTGACCGACCTGACTGATGTGTGAGAGACATTCTAGCACGTTTTCCTCTGTGCAGAAGGTGCCGAGCATGTACGAGTTTCTGTGCCGTGGCAGCGAGGACTGGCCAAACTGCCTCAAGGGGGGTGTTCTACATTCAACAGAGCTGCTGGGAATGTCCTTGACTTCTGAAATTTAAAAAAAAATGTCTGTCAAGTATATCTGTAGGGCTGTGCTCTTACACTGAACAAAATGATGTTATTTTTTATCAGCAGGAGCAACACAATTTTTACATGAGGAACCTGAAGATTTTCAATCAGTAAGAATGAGATCATACACCTGTTCTCGCTTCAAAAGTCTGAAATAAATGTTTGAGGAATTGAGGTTACTCTTGGCACAAAAGCTATGAATAGCATTCATCTGTCATGTGTGTCAGTTTAACCCCTTCCTTTTGCACAAGGCGTTAGACAAAGCTCAGGATAGAAGATACAATTATCCTACTTGCAAGTCCCACTTGCAAGAGAAAGCTGCAGAATAGTACTCCTAATCATTTCCAATCTATGGACAAAGAATCTATTTCTCAACAGTTTTCTCCTCAGTCTGGGCTATGTAAAGGTGTTAATTGTTCTGTCATTTCTGTTCTGCAAAATCTAAACTCACCACGGAAGGACTCTGGCATTGTTGCAGTGCACTCTTCAGGCTACGTCCCTGGATCATCTACAACATGAGCAGGATACACAAGACTCACCACAGGACCCAACTACACAGTCTGTTCCTGAAATAGAGGATCAGATTAGCAGCACCTGTCCAACGTCTGGATTACATGGGACTAGACATGGAGCAGGTTAGCGGAAATACGCCACAACCTAAATAACAGGACAGTGTGACGAGATCACATTGGGGATGGAAAAGTAATTTATCTCAGGCAATAGGCACAACTCACATTGTTTTGGGACATTTTTAAATCCATGTTTTATAAATAAAGCCTTTCTCTGAGCTCAAAGTTGTGATGTTGATTTTATGTCTGATAAAAAGGACTTAATAACAATGATAAGAGAGGTATTAATGAGTCAATGAAGCCTGAGTAGTCAACAGGTTCCAGTTTGGAACCCGACCAGCATCTTAACTCTCAATACTCTTATCAGCAGCTAATCAGACTAATACCAGGCAGACCGTAAGGTGATTTGTCTGCAGAGAAACACAATCACAGAGACCAAGCACTTTCCCCCTTCAATGTTTAGGAAATCAATACATAGGCATATACAGATATTACTACATTTTATATCATTGTCTTTTGCTGATATTTTTAATTAACAATTTGCGATTGTGTTATCTATACTGTATATGTTTTTTTTCCTCAGGTGTCTTTTGTCTTCCATGACAGCAACAAGTTTTTTCTTATCGTGTGAAGATCTATTTCTGATCTTGGTTTTTCATGCCCATGCTGTGGTTCATTACCTTATGGGACTTCTTAAGCTTTGGTTTCAATGATGCTGAGACAGGTGGCGAGCCTGCAGCCGCTAAGCGTAACCAGTGGGGACTAGAGCCTCTTAAGACTACATACTCAACATCACCAATGTGGAAATTGTAGGAGTGCATTTTTGGATGGTATATGGGGTCGGTTTAGACACAGAAAAAACAACGAAAACTTACGAAAGAGCTTCTTTTACTTACGTTTTTAGTGTGTTCTAGAAGAGTATCGAAAAAGTAGAAAGGTAAACAAGCAATTAACAGAATATCTTTAACGCAGCGGTCAGTCAGTCAGCTAGACTGACTGCTCAAAACACCGCGATACTGCGAGCTAGCTTGGCCAAAAAGGTTTATTATTTACCCAGACAGACTTATAGAAATTATTTTAACGAGTAAGTGACACAAAGTCTCAGTTACTTACTAAACGTTTCGGTTAGTCATAAACTCTCCGTATGCTCCTCGGTACACAGTAGCAGCTCTTCTGCCATGTCGGTCAGCCTCTTCGTGCGCTTCAAGCAGCGTGCCAATTGGTCAGCTCGTTGTCAAGCAACCAATTTCCGCTAAGTGTGATTGGCTCGTGTCAGTGGGGCGTTTACATCCTATTTAAAGTAATATACCTATAGAAATATATCACTTTTTTGGGGGGTGCTTCTCAAACTGTGGTATATGTACCACCCGTGGTACACACCCGCTTGGAGGTACGCCAGATGGACGTTTCTGCAGATAATAATAATAATAATAATAATAATAATAAATTCGATTTAAAGCGCCATGATCAAAACAATTGAAATCTATGGAAATTACGAAAAGTACTCTCAAATAAACTAAGTTTCAACTGTGTGTGATTTAGAAAAAAAGTGGCAGTAAAATAAATTAATAAATGTATTTTGAATCTGTATCTCATTAGGAAGAGACTGCACTAATTAAATACTGAGCATTGATACAATTAAAGCTGAAATAACTTTTCATCTGTACAATATAAGATTAAGTGTAGCATTAAATATTCAAGTTCTATGTTTATAGTGCTACATGCTCAGAAATACCAGCTAAAACAAGAATATGGAGCAAGATTTCAAAAATGTCAAATCTGTCAATGTATTATTTACATTTATTATTTACATTTATTAAAATGAATACAATAAATGTCTATATACCTTAATGTCTTTCAGGAAAATAATTTCTGCATTTGTACATCTGAAGAGTGACCATCACTGGAATTGTTTGATAAGTTTAATATATTTTTGGTAACACTGAATATAAAAACGATACAATAACTCACTGCAATTTCACCTTAAACCTGAATTGCCTAAATTCCTATTCAATACAGGTGAGTAGTTTAGTCAGCTGAGTTGGCTACATTGCTGTGTGTATCAAAACAATTCGCATCAAGAATTAACACAGGTGACACTGAGGCACGCAAAAAACAAAAACAACAATACAAAATACATAACTTGGAAAACATATCTATATCTGTTATTTAAAGTATGAGATTTTAAAGAAAAAGATAAGTTATCATGTTATTTAATTGTTTTAAATGTGTTCTCTTGTTTACAGGCAGGAAAAATCTCCTTTTGGGACTTATCTCTTCAGATTATCCAACAGAAAAGTGCCTCAGGCTGCAGTAAAAAAAACATCTGATCCTCAAATAAAATGAATAAATAATGATGAATGGCACAAATCAACACTTTAACTGGTAACATCTAGCGAGATTACAATGCAAAATTACATTTAATATATTAATGATTAACTAACTTCATTTTATGACTCTCACTGAACATTTATTCACAAATGCATCTCCTACATCAATGATTGGACACAATTGAGTGCATAAAATTAACTTAGTACTCTTCTGACACAATTATGATCATATTTTACTGTATACACCGCACTCTAGTTGCTAACTGGCACCGGCACTTCTCTGGGTTCAGGGCTTGAGAGCAAAAGGTTTGTGTGATCGTCTCCCTTGGCTTCCAGCCACCATGTGGTCATGTCCCCTTTGCCCTGTTAGGTTAAGAAAAATGAGAAGGAGTCACATTACAAAGCATGTGTTCCTCTGAATTTAAATGAGGCCCATTAGTAGAAAACAGCAGCTGAGGCCACCTCAGCAAGAAATCAAGTGTCAGCTCCTGTGGCCTAAAACAACCCCCTTCCCCATTGTCACAATAGCACCACCCAAATATAGGTGTTAGGTTACAATGTGAATATCTACCCACAAGGTTAGATATTGCAATGCTTTCTTGGAAATGTAACTCAAATCCCCCTGACACACCCAGCCTTTGCTCATCTGAAAAGATTAGAATTTCCTCTGATCTTTCCAAATGTCAGCTCCATAAATCCTCTGTCTTTGTGTGTCTTTGTCCTTATAAATTAGCCAATTTCAAGGATTGCAATTTTTTTTTTTAAATATGTTAAAACAAAGCCACTCAGTGTCATTGGGTTTAATTCACAAGACTTTGTGGATGTGTACAAGTTTAGACCAATCACTTGTGCTTTCTAACAGAATAAAAGATTCAGTAACTACAGCAACCTTCATAACAACAACCAGGAATGTGTTGAACATAGATGGCTTCCTCTCCAGTGTTTTGTGTCTGAAAGTACATTTTTACTTACATGAAACCTATAGAATGCCCCATAACTTACAAAGTGATACTCCTCCTAAATTCTGGCTTTGATTATCAAGCACTGAACACCTATAGATTTTAAAAATTGTAAAAAGACAATGGTCTGCAGAGAATTAGACTGCACTGCATGAGCTTCAGTTGACATTTTGATACTCTAGAAAACAGGTCAGCATTGGAATCCATTAAAACTGCAAAAGAGGAATCTACAAAAATTTTAAAGCCACATTTCAGTGAACACTTTAATTGCCTCATCACATGCTCCATACATGAATCTCACCTTCACATTAAGTGTGCCTCTGCAGGTCAGAGCATAACCTCTGAGTTTGTGGAGCAGGTCAGCTGTGGCCCCACTGACCTGGATCTTCAGAGCTGTAGTGATAAAAAAAAAACCACACTATGTGATGATGCATGATTAAATGGGCCTTAAGGTGTGGTTTGTACAAGGTGCACTGCATGTGTATGATGAGGAGTTTTTAATAATTTTGCAATTCAATTCATGGCCAAAATAATAAAGTTGTTCTATATGAAGATATACAGTATCCAATGAAATCTCTTAAACCTGACGATTGAAAAAAAAATGCATTGGGATTAGGTGTCATTATGTGGTAACCTGACATGTACTTACATGAACTCTGTTTTACCTTAAAGCATTCATTGGATAAAGGGCAGGGCATGGAATCCTTCATTACCTTCACTTGTTGATTCCATCCGGGATGCTGTGTTGACAGTGTCACCAAACAGGCAGTAGCGGGGCATTTTGGTGCCAACAACACCAGCCACAACAGGTCCTGTTATGGCACAACCAGTGCTTACTGTCAATAACACTTAATTGGAAATATACAGTAGCTGACAAAACTCTCTCTAAGCCAAACTCAGATTGTAATATGTCATCATTGATTAAATCTTTAGCTGATCTGTGGAGTAAATATGGTCATGGTTAGATGGTTGGTGACAAAGGGACACTGTCAAGTCGCAGAAATGAAAGCAGAAGTAAAACACAAGTCTTAATATAGGTCATATAGGCCTTCAAAGTTAAAGTCATGGAACTAAAGAACTGTGAGTGTGTCCTCTGAAAGCATTAGTTATGTCATATAGGAAAACATCAAACATGTTCCCTGCATGCTATCCTTAATCTGTAAATTCCAGGCTGTATACCAGGCTATGAGAGATTTTTTTTTAAATTCTCCACCTGAGTGGATGCCGGCACGTATCTTCAGCTGCGTGGTGGGCTTGTGGGGGATCTTGAAAGTGTGGCAAACACTGACCAGGTCCAAAGCCATGCTGGCTATCTCCCCAGCATGATTAATGCCATTTTCTTGGGGAACCCCAGAGACCACCATGTCTGGAAAATCAGACATCATTTCACAGCAAGACATATGGGCAACAGAAAATACAGACAGAGGGAGAGATACACTGCAAAGAATAATAATAATCATCCATATATAAGTTTCAATACCCAATTTTACTTAATGTTTTTACCCTAAAAGTTTATTCTTATCAAGCTAAGACAGGGGTTTGTATCTCTGTATTCTATCTCTAGAATTTCTGTCTCTCTCTGCATGCTATGATGGTACTTATATCACTTGATAGTTAATTATTTTGCTGATATGTAATTTTGAAATCCTTACTTACAAGCATCACCTATCGTCTCCACTTTGTAGACGTCATAATTGTCAATGATGTCATCGAAGGTGGTGTAGAGCTGGTTGAGGAAGTCCACCACCTGGTGAGGAGTGCTAGCACCAGACAGCTGAGTAAAGCCAACAATATCACTGTCGCAGGGAAATAATATGATGTTAGTCATGTTTATTTTATCTGTGTTATGTAGCAGTTTGTGACCTCAAATTATAAGGTTCTATCTGGCATTTTGGTCGAAAATTAGTTAAGCATAAACTTTGTCAGTGATGAATGCTTTATGTTCTTGCGTTGTAATTCTTGTATTTTTAAAATTTATGGGTTTAATATTTTTTTCAAGTCAAAAATTGTAAGAGGTCAGCAAGAAAGAAGAGTGGCAAAACTTTGAAGCCCTGTATCTCAAAACGGGTCTGGAGACAGATAGAGCCGTATAATATTAATGTTACAAATTATTGAATCAGTGAATACACATGAAAATATACATGACATACAAGAAAATAGCAAAATGAACAATAACGTTTTTGAGTCAAAGTTCTCCAATTCACTGAGCAACATTAGTTTGATGAACATGTACCTGAAGTAGACTGTAGCATTTGAGTAACTCTGAGCCTCCGCTGTTCGACCTTGGCGAAGGTCATCAGCCACCGGCTTTGGTAACATACCTGCACCATAGCACACACTGCTGATATATGTCTGCTACGTTTACATACTCTAAGAAAATATTATATGTTGTATTGTATATATCTGTAGAGCAGCAGGTAGAAATTATGGGGATGCAACCTCTTCACCACTAGATGGCAGTGAGATCAGCCCACTCTGTCCTTTAACTCATTAAGTACCAACTGACACAACCAACAAGAACTGATGACTAGACAGTAACAACATATCCTTCTAGAGCTGAAATCCTTCTGTATGCTGTTTACATGTACAGCATACATGTGCATTGATTGGTAATGTCATTGCATCATGAAACTTACAAACCTGTGCTGTTTTACCAAATGCATCAACAAGTTCCTAAAATCTGTACTTGATTGATAAAGTGACTCTGATTGTGATCACTCACTGTATAACAACCGATCCGTCTTCTGTTTCTCTTGAAGAAGGTCCTGTGTTCTCTCAGCAACTATGGCCTCCAGATGTTTACTGTACTTTTCCATCTGCAGTTAAAGAAACTATGTTTTTGTTTGGACAAGAAACCTGGCTGTTCAAATATCACAAATGCAGTATTTCTTAAATAAAAATACTTTGAAATTGAAATACTATATGTTGGGGTAATTGTTGGGACAATTTAGAAACAGAGAACATTTTGTGTGAAAGGTACGTGGGCCAACAACCCATTAAATATATTTTATTCATACTTTTAACAAGATTGTAATTATTGTTGGTCTTGTCCTGGTTGTTATGAACAAATTAATGTTAAGTAAATCCTTAGGTGCAGTAGTCTGGAGATTTTGACACTGATATATTTCTATTTTATTCATACTATGGGTCTTTTAGTGCATACAATTACATCTAATTTTGGCGTATTTCAGTGTTTCATTACCAGGTTCATCATCATGTCCACAGGGCTGACTTTGTGTGGATTCATCTTATCAAGCATCTTCTTCACCTGCTCAAACGTGGGCCTCAGGGTGAGGTTGTGAGACCAGCATTTCTTAATGAGCTGCACAAGGGTTCCAGAGAAGAGAGTAAGATCTCACTCATATGTTAATATAATGCCTTTTATGCAAAATCTCACATTTCAATCCTCTACATTTCTGGCTACATTCCAGTAATTGTACATCTGACAGACCTCACAGTAGTCTCCTTGACTGGGACAGTCAGTATCTGCCTTCCCTGCTTTGAGCTCAGGCAGAGGGGGGCGCCACATAATATCCATCCTCACTCCCTCAGCCAGGTCCTGTCAGGGAGGACCAGAAGTTACATAGCAAACATCAAAGGGAGACCAAAGCTTGTAATCTACGGAGAAGGCTTGTCATACTCACTGAAATGAGATCAGAGCGAGTTGCAATCTCAACTAAAATCAAGGAGTAGCTGAACAAAGAAAGCAAGAGGGGGGAGATGATTTCCATATATTTTCAGCGTTGTTGTTTTGCTTTGTTTTTTACTAATTTAGGACTCGAAGGAAATGAAAATTAAAATGATTCACCTGAGAGAAGAAATGACAAATGAAACATTCAGTCCAATATATTTTCATTGCCACTTTTTTAATTAAACTGTGTCTCAAGTTTAATAGGAATTTCACATATTTGGGCATAAAATTCTCAGCCTTGGCTAAACATATGTTTTTATGCCACTCAAACACACCTGTAGATGTCTGCTGCTGGTGTGATATTGGAGCAGCTCCCTAGCAGGACCTCTGGAGCACAGTATATACGATTTATATCCATACAGTTGAAGTCACTGACGGCCTCAAAGTCTTCCTTCCTGAAGGCTGTGAGCCCATAATCTGGAGCCAAACATAGAGATTTAAGAGCCAAGTGATTCAGAATGTTGCTTTAGCACTTTGCCTTCATAATAACACATTGACTCCTGCACAGAATGTTTTTCTCAATGTTAATTCAACTGCTGTGTGTGTAATTCTGGAAAACAGGATTTGTCCATATAAGAATGACAAACAGGTTTTGACTTGATTCTCACATTTCAAATTTTTTGTAACTGTATGTTATCTGCAACATGGTTTATGATAACCATATATTGTTACCTGAGATTTTACACACCCAGCGGTCATCAATAACACAATTCCTGGAGTGAAGTCTCCCATGAAACACTTTGTGCTGGTGGAGGTAAGTCATCCCACGGGCAACGTCAGTGGCAAAGGACAACCTGCCGGCGTGAGACTTACACACTTACAGTAGATATCAAAGGGTTTATGATGCAGTGCATTCCACAGGTTGTTCTATCACAGCTACATCCAATAGACGCAACACAATACTGTATGGAAGAAAAGGAAGAGGAAGAGGAAGAAGTTGTCTGACCTGAAGCCCCAGTTGATGGGGATGTCATCATTCAGCAGGACATCGCTCAGGCTTCCTTTAGGGCAGTGCTCTGTGATGATGCTGACATACGGCACCTCGATTGACCCACCAATGAACTTGCATAGATTGGGGTGGTCCAACTCTCTAGCCATTATGAAAAATGACACCTAATGAGCTTGTGTACAAGTGGTAGGAGACATTATGTACTCCCTACTATGATCCCTTTAACATTTTTTCATTTCTCTTGGAGCTTTATCTATATATTTGGTTCCACATGAATTTAAAAGTACATACTTATACTGTACGTACTGTAAAATACAATGAATTAATCATTAAAGCCAAGTCCAGATCTATTCAAATATAGTTTTATTCATTGGTAGCTGTTAATTTCACCTGGTGCTTCATGGGCAAGGAAACAGGGGCAAAGAATATGATTTATCATTAGATTCATGTGTCATTTTTGTTGCCATTTTGATCTTTTATGCTATATTTGGTCTGACTCTGCCGAAGAAACAAAGACACTGGATGTATTTTCTCCTTTTTCAGTACATAAAACAGCTTAGCTAATCAGTTTTGTCACACTCTTCCTTTTTGAGGAAATTTAGATTTTATTTTTTTTAAATTTCTTACCAGGGACAGTAAAGTAATGTAAAAGTTATATAATGTAAATGTGCCAGATGAAATTTTCCTCACCTGACTTCCTTCACCTCCTTCCTGATGGTCTTAGTGAGGGTGAAATGTTTTTTCTGAATGTGTTTGACTGCCACCGTCCTCCCATCACTGCAAAACAGGTGAGATCACGTCACACCGCATTTCTGTAAACACTACTATGACAGCGAAAAAACTATGCTTTTCCTAAGTATTCGTCACATAGTTTTAGAGTATCCAGTTTGAAAACATTATATTTAGTCAACAACAGATTCAAGTATATTTATCAGTACTTTTATGTATGTGTCACTTTTGTATAAAATATCTGTGATTTTGTCCTTACTTACAAACCCAAATACTATTTTGGGGAGCTGAAAAAGTAACAATATACAAAACTTCTCTTCAATTTCAAATATGTCAAAAACTATAAATAGTCCCTAGGTATATTCAAAGCTCGAGCATACAAGGATGAAATCTTAGTACACAGAGTAAACCAAGTCAAAAACATAAATAAATAACATTCTTTCACTTCTGTGTTGTTTGTTACTGATTTCTGAGCTTTCTGTGAAGTAATAGTAAGTGTCTGACTAGATGCCCGGTTGGATGAAGCCTTGTTTGAGGGATGTGTTGACTCCTGTGCACACTGTGATGTCGGTGGTGCGGCTGATGGTGGAGTGACTTTTCACGCGCTGCAGGCTGGTGATGCTGCCGAGGCCCATGTAGCAACCTTTACCTGCACAGCCCAAACATTGTCTTTATTACACAGACACACAACACACAGGGACTGTTTACAATGTTACTTCTGGAATATGATAGCATATTTTTTAAAAATTCCTTTCCAGGCTTGAGTTGTATATTGATATAAAATGACATAATCTTCAGGCCTGATACACTCTTTGAACTTTGTGAGCAAACCAATTTGTCCACAGTATGCAGTATAGCTCTGCAGAAATTCATAGGCATTGCCACCATACCACAGTTTGAGAACCACCACTGTAGGTTATTGGTTCTCTATTCTTCTTAAGAAAAAGTGAAAAAGTGAAACTACAGTGATTTCAGTTCATTAAATGGCTAAATATTCTATCAAAAAGTGGCCGTAAACATTATGTTTTGGCACCTACAGTGACAGACACCTTACCAAATATTATGTTCTTGTAGTTGATGATCCAACTTTCATCCCACAACATCTTCTGTTTCTGGTACTGAAGCCACTGCAGGGAGGAAACGAGGATAAACATTAGCCTGCAACACCTGAAAAAACCTTTGTGTGTTTGTGTGTACGTCCCATTTCATCCATGAACTTGCCACCAGGGTTAAGACGAAGCCGGTGCTGAAGAGGGCGACTGGAAGCCCGATGGACACCTTGACAGTGATGGGCATGGGACAGATGCCGCAGTCAGCAGGACAGTTCAGACAGTTCTCCTCCAGCTCACAGACGTCGTCCCCACACACTAAAACACATTCACACATTTTACATTTCCATCCATGTTTTCACATGAACAAACAAATCTTAAATGTATTCACTCTGCAGATACAAATGGCTCTCCACATCTCTATCAGCATGCTTAAGAAGACTCACACACACATCGTTTAGTGTGTTAGGTGATAAATATTTCACAGGTGTTTGTGCACTGACCTTGGGCACTGACAACAAGCACTTTGGACTACAGCGCTGCGTGCA